>PVJD01009076.1:0-66299 GCA_004026545.1 Mormoops blainvillei
TGATGACATGTGTCAATGAAGAGATTGTATTAAACAATCATAAAGTGGTTTAAAAACATTTTTCAAAAATTATATATTTGTTGATTTATTTTTGTTTTGGGAGGCAGATTATATGGAATTTAAGGCAACTATTTCCCAGTCTCTACTTCATTTGACAAAAACTTTGTAACTATTTTATAGGGTTGGGAACAAAACAAAACTGAAGATAAAAAATCAAGTCACCAATATAGAGCTAATAATTATGTTTTAAGAATTTTATACTATTTTACAAATACAGATCTAGTTCTCATCAAAATGGCATTTGTTCCAATTGTCACATATGTGATAGTAGCCGTGAGAGACAGCTAACAAAATCAGCAATGTCCCTTGAGCATGTGTAATTATGCAAAGATTTCAATAACTAATTAACACAATGGATTTTGGTCTCGATTCAAGTGTTGCAGGGCATCCATTTCATATGACCTACGTTGTTACTGCCTCAAAGAGTTTTTGCTATAGCAGATTTGTCTCCAGTAAGAATTCCACAAAGAGAAACTAAAAGAGGACACTAAAGAACTTTAGGAGAAATAAGCAAGGATTGGTTGTCAACTCTGTTTAATTTTTCAACACCTTAATTATGTGGCAGTTAAAATACCTGACTTCTGCCCTGGCTGGTGTGGCTCAGTGGATTGAGTGCTGGCCTGCAAATCAAAGGGTTGCTGGTTCAATTCCCACTCAGAGCACATGCCTCGGGTGTGAGCCAGGTCCCCAGTAGGGGGCACATGAGAGGCAACTAGACATTGATGTTTCCCTCTCTCCTTCCCTTCCCCTCTCTCTAAAAATAAATAAATAAAATCTTAATAAAATAAAATAAAATAAAATACCTGACTTCTCACTCTTCAACTCTTCTCCATGTCCATTTCTTATATTTTCTATTTCATACTCACCTATATCTTACCCAAATTATCATACTGCCTTCCGGTTAGAAGGCACCTTAGAATCCGAGGAAGTCCTTAGAACCACCACACTTCCCCTTTATCTTGGTGATAACTGCTACCATGTCCTGAAGCCATACCATATGCTACACATCCCCGCTAGGAAATTATCATCACCTTCATTTAACAAATAAGGGCTGATGCTAAGAGAGTGAAAAACTTGCCCAGAGTCAACATGCAGTAAGTTGCAGAATCAGAATTAACGAATTCTGGGGGTCTGATATATCCTGCAGGGAAAAAAGAGGGAGATTTTCAATATGAGCAGTGGAATTTCTTGGAATAGATTTTGCTGAAACTGATACTTCATACCTAACAATGCCAAAGCTGTCTTGTACACCTTTGCCTCTGGGCAGACTAGTTCTGCTTAATCTCATTTAAACATTTTAAGGATAGGGAAATCAGCCTGTATTATGCAACCCTCAGACAATTTTTCAAACAAGGAAAAGAAAGTCTTATGAGGAATAGATGAGGTTCCTGATTCCCTGGCCCAACTTTTGACCCTATTTTCTGCATGTAAGTGGCCCAATAGGGACCCCTTCCTCTGCTACCTGCTCCTTCTTGGCCAGGAGCTGTCAGCCCACAGTTTTCTGATCCTTCATCTCACCATCTTTAGACTGACTCATGGAGAAAGCTTAGATCATGGCTTTCCCTCAAGAGGCAGAAAGGGAAGGAGTGGGATTTGAGAAGAAGGATTAGCGGAACATTAACCAAGTGGAAGGGGCCCCCATGGTAGTAGAGGTGTTGGTTGTTAGACCTGGATTGTGAAGCCCTTTGAAAATATTTCAAGAAGACAGGAGTTTGGGGAAAGCAGTCCTCTTGAGTGAAGTATAAATTGGGCAACCTTTTGGGATAGCACCTTGGCTGGATGGTCACACTCCATAACCAAGGGCCTCAATCCCTAAACTCCATGCTTTATAGTTCAGTCCAAAGCAAGCCTGGCAGTCAAGTCATTCATGATCTTTATCAAAAGTAAAGGCAGATTTCATTCAGGGATTTTAAAACAGGGATAGTAACTCTTATACTACCTGAACACCAGACTGAAATGGCCAATTTAATTTAATACCCTTATTTTTCAAAACCTATTGTTCATAAAGGACAAGTGGCTTGTCCAGGACCACACAGAAAAGAACCATTTCTGCTCACATAATTTTTTACTAATATTTAGAAGACAGTTCCAATTTAACATCTACAATCCACTTAATAGGTAAATGTTGCAGAAAATGCAAGTGTCCCTGAGAAGCATTTTTTCTTCTGTAATAATTAACATTTATTGAACTTAGCACAATGCCAATTACAATTATAAACTCTTTACCTGTGCTATGTCACTTAATATTTACAATAACTAAGAAGAAGGAAGTTGTATAAATCCCTATTTTGTAGGCGAGAAAATAAAGGCTCAGAGATTTCAAATCAGAATTTTATCTAAGCTTTCAAGTTCCAAAACTCAAGCAGGCTCTTAACTACCGTGTTATGCTGAGCCCCTACACAGTATTTGGAATATTTAAAGGGAATCAAGGGCCCAACCTCAGGGAGCTTACATGTGCTGTTCCTTCTGAGACAGGATAGTAAGAAGCTAGGAAAATTCCTTGACAAATGGAATAGGGAAACTGAACACAAAGGGCAAGCAATACAGCCAGGTGAAGATGGTCACCAGGGCAGGAAGCCCTGGTGCCTGGCAGGGGGCAAACTGAGAAAACAAGGATCTGGGACACCCCTCCCCCAACTCCTTCTCCCCTGGCCTGTCCTCCCTGGAGATAGCATCTAAGCCTCCCTTGTGTTTCAGCTCCAGGCCCAGAAAAGCAGCAAAATCAGGTGGGTGATGCCAGAACCAAGTGCAATGACTAAAGAACCCCCTGCCCTGGCACTGATCAATCAGTGGAGACCATGACCCTGAAAGGGCAGACCCTGAGAACTGATGACTATGCTGCTGAAACCTTCCCCCCCACGCCCCCACCCCCAAGACCTTCCCAAAGATTCCAGCCTGGAAAGCCTCAAGACAAAGGACCCAGCAACTCTGCCTCTGGGGAGCATCCTTTGCCATTCCCTTTCCCTTCTTCCCCCCATCCCCCTTCTTTCTTCACAGGCATGCCCTCTTCTAAGCTCTAAAGCAGTGCGCAACTGACAGCTTGCTCCAGACTAATCCCCTACATGTGTCCGCCAAAGCCCTCCCTTTCTCTGACTTCCCAGTGAGCTAGGGCAGTCCAGCCCAGGCTCTCCTGTCGTTCCTTCTATGCTAAGCCCTTCCTTGTTTTACTGTACCCAGCTTTAATAAAGGGATCCTCATAGTCACCTGGACTGGTGTTGTGAAATCTTTTTTACATGAAGTCAAGAACCCACACACTACAGCTGGCTCTAGGTGGACCCACTCAGGGCCAGCCCCCAGCTCAATAACACTTTCACCTGGACTGCTCTTCCCTGCATATCCACAGGCTTAAAATTTGCCTTACCACATGTCTCTGCTCAAATGTCACCTTATTAATGAGGACTTTTCTGACCACTTAATATAAAATACCCACCTGCTGCACACCCACACATCTTAGTCCCTTAACCCTGTCTCATTTTTCTACACAGAATTTATCATCTGACACATTATGTATGTACTTATGCATTGTACCTAGAAATGTAATCTCTATGAGCTCAGGAATTTGAATCTGTGCCCTGTATCTTTTGGACCTAGAAAACTGCCAGGCACACAGTAGATGTTCACTAAATATTTGTGGAATGAATGCATGAGCAAATAAATGAATCAAACAAGTGCAATCATAACTCCATCATCAGCCTCATATGTTGTCTATCACATGAGCCTCTGCGGGACTTGAGGGAGTCTGATTTTAAAGGTATCTGATTTTCTAAAAAAAAAAAATCCAATTGAATGAAAGAATGTTTAATTGTGTAAGTGACTGATATTAAAGTATTGAGGGCATACATATTTTCTTCAAACACTGACAGCTGGGAGAAAAATGTTGACGTCTGCTCTCCTAGGCTGCCCTTGCATTCCCTTCCTTCTTGCATAGCTCGATATATTTAAGAGTCACTGGGGACACTTGTTCTGAGAAATGTAGAAGCAGCATTTTTTTTCCTTTTCACAAGTCAAACACATATCCCAGTGGGTAACATTTAGCAAGGAAATGGTTTCTGATTCTAGCACTTACCAGTGTTTCTGAAATATACAGTCTAATTAAATTACTCAGAGGTTGTGCTTTAATCAAGAGTAAAGTTGATGAATATTCAAGCTGTTCATTGTTAGGAAATGAGAAAAGATTGTCAGAATATTTTTATTACAGCCTCAAAAGTCATCCAGAAGAGGGTGCCAATGTTCTTTATGAAATATGCCACGCATACACACACACACAAACACACGCACTCAACAAAGCTTTTTAAAAAGCATTTTATTTATTTACTTTTAGAGAGGAGAAGGAAGAGAGGGAGGAACATCAACGTGTGGTTGCCTTTTGAGGGCCCCCTCCTGAGGAGCCCAGCCCACAACCCAGGCTGGTGCCCTAGACTGGGAATTGAATTGGCAACCCTTTGGTTTGCAGGCTGGCACTCAATCCACTGAGCCCAACCAGCCAGGGCTCAACAAAGCTTTCTTATGTAACTAATCAAGGAATCCTAACTGTGTTACAGAAAAATGAAACGACCAGACACTGAGGGGTTAGGAGCACGATCTTTACTTACGTGCACGGGCCCAGAGGAGACAAACTCCAAATTCTGAGCCCAGAACAGTAGCCCCGCATTCCCTTTATGCTGGGCTAAGTGGGGGAGGGTATTGGGAGGCGTGGTATAGATTTGGCGCGAAAAGGGTTTACAGAGGTGAAAAAGAAGCATTTACATTATAAGTCAGGGCAATTAGCATTTCATCTCTGGTATCAGCCTTGATTCCCTCTACAACTGCATGCACTGAACATGAAAATTGGGACGGTTTATAAAATCTACCTTCATTCTGGACAGGTTAACAATTAATTACACCACCACCAAGAATAGTGTATTTGCCATCACCAAAAATGTCCACCAGAGTTAATTCTGTGACATTTCTCTATCAAAGCTAAGAGAAGATGAACAAAAAATAAATATTTTGGCTAAAATTTAATATTATGGATAATGATATATTTTAAACAAAAATTAACATTTCTTTCACTTGATTAATAGCATAGTCTTCATTAAAACTCTTTTCTTTTAAGGGTAAAGATGGCTACCAGCTATTGCATAACTGTGATTCAGAAAAAATAATATAGATTCTGGTTATCTGCCCCTAATGAAAACAGAGATTTGACATTGACATCATTTCTGGTTCACTTGGTCAAAAACTAAATGTTTGAAAAGGATGAAGTTTCTATTAACTAAATAATTCTCAAAATTCCTCTCTATTTGTGCTTTGGAGATATAAATTGAAGACAGACATGGCAAAAACATCTTTCTTTTATGTATAAAATGTGCCCTAATTTATCTTTCTTATCTTAGGTTTTCTGAGTTCCCGTCTTTATAGTTCAAGCAATTTGTATTTTGATTATTCCTTTGAAGCAGAGCAGTCATATGAAATGTAAATATTCTCCGGGCAAAATAAATGCAGATAGAGGAAGTTTCTCTGTCTGCCTAAATGAGTTACTTAGAATACAAATAAGAAAAGCCATGCCTACAGCAAAAACTATTTTTACATTCCATGATTTGCTTCTAGGCATCAGAGCTTTGAGAGGATATATCTATTGCCAAAAGCTCAAGAGCTGAATGGTCTTAAATGAAGTTCTGTTTGTAGAACAGGAGTCTCAATGGAAAGAAGCACCCCTTGCATGTGAAAGCAATCAGTTTGTCTCCCACACACTTTCTAGCCAATGTTGACCAGCAAGCCAAAATGGATGGAAAGGTTAGCGAACAGAGCAGACATGCAACAGGACTCTGCCTCTTAAAACATCTGCCTTAGGTTAAGAGCTGGTTCAGCGGGTCTCCTGAATTCATCAGCAGAGAGCCGTTTGTGTCAATCCGTTCTCAGATCCCTTCTCTGATCTTCTCTGTCCAGCTGTGCATTGTGGGGAACTACATTTCCCAAGTTGTCTTGCCTTCGTCTTCTACATGGGTTTAGCTCATGGATAGCTCTGGTGGAAGCGGGGGAGCAAAAGAAGGATAGAGCCAGCATATTCCCACTGCTCCCCACTCTATTTCAGCTGGCATCTGTGGTAGTAGTTGCAATACCTGTGTGGCTCCAACTCCTGGAGGACATCCCCACGCTCCGTGCTCTCAATTCCTTCTGATCAGGCCGACCACGTGACCCTGACTCCTGGGCTCTGATACAACCACCTCCTGCTTTTCTCACTGGGGCTCCAGGCTGGCAGTGGCTTCCATGCTTTTACTGAATGCAGAGTTGCTTCTTAGTGCTGTTTGGTTGCTTAGCTATTCTGTCATCTTAGCAAGCAATTCCCTGTATTAGATTTTTTGGGTTTGAAATACATACAGGGCTCTTTCAGTGACACAGGATTCCATCTTTTGTGCTATAGAAATATTTGAAAAGGACTCACTGTCCTAGTTTAACCTGCATAATTTATTCCACAGTTTCTTTAACTCGATCTGGCTGGACAGTGAAAACAAAAATTTGGTTAAAAACATTTTTTTCCCACCAGTTTCTACCCTGCTCACCGCACATACAAAACAACTGTGCATATAACTATGAACAACTTAGGACAATATGATACTTCTGGTTTGATTATATTTAATGCATCTTTTGTATTATTATTCAACTCTTTTAAATGTTTATGGATTTTTAAAAATATTTTATTTATTTATTTTTGAAGCGAGGGGAAGGGAGGAAGGAAGAGTGGGAGAGAAACTTTGATGTGTGAGAGAAACACGATCGGCAGTCTATCGCATGCCCCCAAGCCCTGAATGGGAATCCACGTCGTCTTGGTTCGGTGGTCTGTGCCCAGTCCACTGAGCCACACCAGTCCACTGAGCCACACCAGCCCATTGAGCCACACCAGTCCACTGAGCCACACCAACTAAGGCGATGTTTGTGGATTTTTAAATACATCAGTCAGGGCTTGCATCAATAAATACATCAGCCTCCAAGCGATTCTCTTGATGAAGTTTTGGCTAGAGTTAATGGTAGAACTGTTTATGCCTCGCCAATGGAATATATTATTCCGTTATGTTTTGTCCACTGTTCTGTATCTATTTGTGAAATGGAGATAGCAGCAACATCTTTCTCACAGGTGGTTATGAACATTAAATGAGAGATTCTTAAAACAGTACCTGACCCACGGCAACCACTCAATAAATATCAGCTGGACTAGAGCTGTTTGGTCAATCTGTCGTTCCCTCTTAGGAATATATCTTTTAATCTCTGGAAGTTTTTTAAAATTTCACTTGTCTTTGATACTCTTCTGCTTAAATCTCAAGATTGATTTTTTTTTTCAATTCTGGAAAATTCTCAACCATTTTCTCTTGTAACATTTAGGTCTCCCATATTTATTTTGTCTTGGAATTTCTATCAGACATGTATTAAACCTTGTCTCCCTACTTTCCATGTCTCAATTTCTCTTGTTTTTATTTCTCTGTTCCATGCACTCTAGGTCATTTCCTTAGAGTATATTTGTACTGTTATTCAACAGAGTAACCGACTTTTTAAAAAGTTTCAGTGAGTTTTGATTTTCAGTTTAAACTTCCATGTGTTCTTTTTATACATTTAGTGCTTTCTTGTCTTTTTTCCTCTTTGCCTATTTAAACATTTATAAATAATTATCTTAAAATCTCTTTCAGATAATTCAATTATTTCTTATTCTTAATGTGCAAACTCTTCTTCTCCCCACCCCTACCCCGATCTCACCCTCCATCCCAGTAATTCACTTCCTTCCATGGTTTGAATCTTCAACGGGGAGCTGATATGAGACTGATTTCCATGGTATCCCTGGTTCCCTGAATGATGGAAGTATCCTTATTGGGCTATTTTGGCTTTGTCTTTTCTGTGAGGCCATGGGTTATACTCCTTCTGGGTCAATTTTCATGTTGATTTTCTTAATTAGGAACTTCTGCTCCACACTGTGGGTGTGATTTTCGATCTGCTCATTCACACGACAGTGGGTTTGAATTTCCTTGGGTTACATTCTATAGCATCAATCCTGGAGATGCAGTGGGTATTCCTGCAGCTTCCCCCACCTAGGGGGCATGTGGAGTGTCTTGTTCCTGGGACCCCTGGCTTGTAGCAAGTATCTCAGCTCTAGCTCCGTGTGTGAATAAGGCACCTTCTCTGCACAGGTATCCAAACCACCAAATCCTGATCTTAGGACCCATACCCACTTCTCACATTTTACCCTAAGCTCCTCCCTACCTCTCTGATATTGAGTTTGCTTCATATTGCTGGAAATGGGTTTCTAATTTTGGTTTTGAATTTACATAAGCATTCAACCATCTTTTATTTCTTATATTTATTTTATGAATTAAAATTCTAATTAGGGGGTCCTTACCTCGGTTTTGTTCTCCATTTTGATCATATTGAAATAAAAATGCTTGTTAGTTATAGGAAGATTCTTCTATGAAGTATATGTAATCTCAGAAGCACCTGGGAGGGGATGTAGGCATAGCCCATTACTGGAAAGGAAACAGCATCACTCTTAGCTGATCATGAATCCACAAGGAGTCCACAAAATGATACAAAATATTTATTTTCCCACCGGGTTATTGATTCAGTCAGTATGCTTTTGGCTGAGGTAAAAGAAAATTCAACTAAAACTGGCTTAAGTAATAAGGAAGATTTATTTTCTCATGCATCTAAAGGGTAAAATAGGGCCATTTCAGAGTTGGTTACTGAGCAGCTCAATCTCATTTTTGCTCCAGCTCAAATTCTTCATGAACCTCAGCTCCCTTTTCGTGGTTGTGAGATGAATATAGCAGTCCCAGGCACATCAACCTTAATCTTTATCAAGATATAGCAATGGGGAGGAAAGAATTTCTTTCTTTCTTAAGGCCTCTATTTTTAAGAGTAAGAATGAATTCCCAGAAGTCCCAGTGGTGTAACCCTCACATCTCATTGATTAGAAATGTGTCCGATGCCCATTCACAAACCAATCCCTGCAAAGGAGACAGAATTATCACAGATAACAAAAATCAAATTAGACTCGTTCTGGGGTTGGCCGTGAGCCCAGGGTTTCCCGAGGTACAGGGCTGCCCGATGACTGAACAATATCGGGAATCCATTATATCGGGAAGCAGGAGATAGATACTGGGCACGATCAGGTCACTCAGACTCGGCATTAGGAGCGCATCTGGGGAGATCCATTCTCTGGGCTTCTTTCCTCCTCCATTTGCCATCCCTCTTTCCTCCCCCAACTGCAACCCTGTCAAGGCACGGCCATCTGGAGATCACCCTCATTATTGCCTCTATCCTGTGAGTTGAGGTGGATCCTAACAGTTGGTACTTCCTTACAGTCTGTGCACAAGCCTAGATTTTTTTTTAAACATCTTCGTACTGCTGAGCCATCTACAATATAAATAGGGGCCATACTCATCATTGTCCTGCTTTAGGAATGTAGTCCTTCAGAAGTCCTATGGCATTGTTTAGAGGTGCACAAGTGGCTGTCATTGACTAGTGACAGTATAAAGACTCATGGCAGAGTGGGATGCCACCACCGCAGAGTAGTCAGCTGGTGATGGGCCAGCATGAACGGAACAGGGTTTCCTCTAGGCATGGGCTGGAGTCCCGATCTGCACAGGCTGCAGGGCTCATGTTATGTATGAGTAATGGGAAACCCTCACTCACGTGAAGGCTGTGTGGGTGACTGACAGTGATTCCAAGGCATTGAGGGTCATGGACCTTTTAACAATGTCCTTCTTGTGGGACAATACCTTCTTAGACAAGTTCCCTGAAGTTAGGTCACTGGCATTGATCGATCACCTCACTTATTTCCTTACCTCTAGACACACCTCCACACCTGCTTTATCCCTCCACACAAAAGACCTGTCTACTCTTTTATTTCCTTCTAGACTTGAGAAGACTGTACGTCCAAAGCAAAATCACAAGCCACAAGAAAAATTGTTTCTCTTTTCACAAGTGCGAGGAAAACTGTCTCTCACATTGTTTAGATGGTGAGGGAAAACATTTGCTCTCTTTCCTAGAGTGCAGGCTGCAGAGGTGAGTGCCCTGTCAGAATGAGATGAATGCTCCTAATACAGGAAAAATTGGAACAATATAAAAGAGCTAAGGTTTTTTATTAAAGTAGTTTGAACATTTTTATCCTCTTAAGTAAACAGATTCTTCTCTTGCCGATATTGATAGCTTTATATATGATGGCCTTAATATGTTTTATATTGAAAAAATTATTTAAAAAAAACTCCTAAGGAGTGAAGAGATAAGACATAAAATGATGAAAGGGATGCAGATGCCCTGCCTTAGCTCACATATGACCCCAGGCTAATTAAACTGAATTTCCTTAGTCCAGTAGGGATATACAGAAATAAATAAGATTATCAAGGACTTAAGTCCATCTCATAACTTATTTCTATCTCATAGGTCTTTTAAGCATTAAACAGTGTCCTGATAATGGGAGAATAAGGTCATGATGCATGTCACACTTTCCCAGTCAAGGAGGGGGGAATGCGGATTTTGAAGGCACAGTGTTAGATGGGAATGTCAGCAAAGATGCACATCAACTTCACACCCATGCAAAGCTGGAAAACAGCACAGCTCACACTCGGCGGACGAGCGCCTGTGCCTTCCAGCCCGAGTAATGCTCAGAGCATAGGAAGACGGAGTTCGCGTCATTGCATTCTCCCAAACAGATTGCTCATTCTTGGTTTTGATCAAACTACAAACCTTCATCGGTCTTTGAATCATTTAAAGGTTCAGAATAATGAAATCTTATGATTAAAAATATGCCAAAGCAATGATAACTTTGAAATCTATTCTTTAAAGATAATATATTTTTCTCCAAGATATAAATATATTGAATTACTTCTCCACCACACTTCAAAAACGCACTGCAGTGAAATAACATATTCACTTATAAGCTTCTGAAAGTATGCCTTTAAGGCTCTACTTTGTTTCACTTTGATCCATATTAAATACAAATAACCTTTAAAAATGTTGAAACATATAAGCTCCATCAGTCATTAAAAGTAAGTGAATGAATGGCAGATCTCTTTTTCTTTTAAGCCACAGAATTCATTTTATAGCATCACAAAATTCATAAAATAGCATTAACTGCTGGTTCTTAACCCTCCCTGTTTTACAGCCCCCTGTGTGTTTGCCTAATGTGAAGACCACCCTGTTTTGTGTTTCTGCCATCCTTTACCCTCGCTTTTTCATATGTTTGAGAATCACTCCAGAATGGTACCTCAGTAGATAAGTGAGGGATGGGGCTGATGAGGGGAGTGGAGGACAGAAAATGGAAAATATAAAAAAGGAACTGATGAGCAAAAAAAAAAACAGAAACCAAGCCAATAAGGCAAATGTTGCCCCTAAGACTATGGCAGGCAGACATTGATTCAAACAAAAATATTTTTTAATTATTTGTTTAAACTGAGTATCTCTCTTCCGTAAAATGAAATAGATTGACCCTGGTCAGGATAAGACGGTGTAGGTGAGCTTCTCCCTGCCCCTCCCCACTGCCGCAACTACCTGCCTTAGAAATGGTGCAAGAGAAAGCAAAGGAGGACACTGAAAGTTTGCATGATGAAGGTGAGATGGTTTCCTCAGGACTTGAGGGGAACAGCGGTGGCAGGGTGTTACCCAACAGGGAAAGGCAACCCAGGATCATCATTTCTCAACTCCTGACCCAACAAGAGAAGGCAGCCCAGATAGGCTCGTCCTTCCCCCAGATTGAAAAGGAGTCCTGCAGGCCACTTCAGGCAGGCCCACCACCACTGGCGAGGACGGCCCACTGGAAACTCTGCCCCAAACAAGCAGTCAGGGAAGTCATCTCCCTCCTTGCCAGGTTTGATTCTCTCCAGCCTTCCCAGAGACACATGAGGCCAGGCCTGGGAACATCCCTCCTGGGCCCTCAGGCAGCACAGCAGGAACCAGTGGGACCTTAAGGAGCACCATACACACCACGCACACTGAAACCACACCACGAAGACTCTAAAGATTAGACTGTCATTGAGATCACAGTTCACAAAACTAGGCTGGGACCTGTAAGTTAACCTTAAACAGGTGACTGTCTACTAAAACGAAAGATTTAAATACAATCTAGAGCCTCCTATCATAATAGACAAAATGTTCATAATACAATTTAAAATCATTCATCAAACCATGAACCAAGGAAACCACACTTGAATGAGAGAAGATGGTCAGCAGATGCTAACATCCACCAACATAAATCAGATGTTGAAGTTATCTAACAAGGATTTTAAAACAGCCATTATAAAAAGGGTTCAACGATCAATTTTAAATTCTCTTGAAACAGTCATGAAAATGAAAAGGTAGACAATTTCAGCAAAGAAATGAAACTGATTATTGAAAAAGAAAACCAATGGAAATTATGGATCTCAAAAATACAATACCAATAAAACATCCACTGGATGAGCTCACAAATAGAGTGCATATGTCAGAAGATAGAATTGGTGAACTTGAGGACAAAGTAATGGAATTCACCCAGTCAGAACAAGAGGGAAAATAGACAGAAAAAAACATGAACAGAACATCAGGGGCCTGTGAGACAATAACAACAACAACATAAAACAATACATATGATATCACCATATCAACAGGTTAAAGGAATCATATAATTATATCAACTGCCCAGAAAAGGCATTTGACAAAATCCAACATCTATCCATGATAAACACTCTTAGCAACCTAGGTGTAGAAGGGAATTACTTTGATAATGAGCACCTATGAAAAGCTACAACTAACATTATATTTAGTGGTGGAAGACTGAATGCTTTCCCCCTAATACTGAGAACAAGGCAAGGATGTCCACTCTCACCACTTTTATTCAACATAGCACTGTAAATTCTAGCCATGGAAGTAAGGCAAGACAAAGAAATAAAATGCATATAGATGGGAAAGGAAGAAATAAAATTGTCCCTATTAGCAGCTGACAGGAATGTCTACATTAAATACTCCAAAATAACCTACAAAAATACTCCAGAGCCTTATAAGTGAGGTGAGCAAACTTTCAGGGTATAAGATCAATACAACATAAATCACATTTCTATATGTGAACTGTTAAAAATGTAAAACACAATACAATAGCAATCACTCCAAATAAAATTAAGCATTTAGGTGTGTCTTAACATGTACAGGATCTATATGCTGAAAATTACAAAATGCTGATAAAAGAAATCAAAGAAGACTTCATTAAATGGAGAGACATACCATACTCAGGGATCGAAAGACTGAACATGGTTAAGATGTCAGTTCTCCCCAGACTTATCTACAGGCTTAATGCAATTCCTGTTAAAATCCCAGCAAGGTATTTTTAGATAGAGATAAGCTTGTTCTAAAATTTATATAGAAAAGCACAGGCCCTAGAAGAGCTAAAACAAACTTGACTAAGAAAATGAAGTGGGAGGCGTTACTCTTCCCAATATTAAGGGTTACTATACAGCTACGGTATTGAGAATAGTGCTGTATTAACAGAAAGACAGTGGCACACATCAACACAATATAATGGAGAACCCAGATACGGGCCCATGCAAAAACACCCAACTGCTTTTTGACAAAGGGGAAAAAGCATTTCAATGGAAGAAAGATATCCATAAGCAAAAAAAAAAAAAGAAAAGTACCTCAGTTTAATATGCCTTATACAAAAATTAACTCAGTATGGATCATGAACTTAAATGTAAAACATGAAACTATAAAAGGTTTAGAAAAAATATGAGAAAATCTTCAGGATCTAGATCCAGGCAAAGGGTTTGTAGACTTCAACACTAAAAACATAATCAATAAAAAGAAAATCAATCACTTAGATCTCATCAAAATTTAAAACTTTTGTTTGGTGTGAAAGCCCATGTGAAGAGGATGAAAAGACAACCTACAGACTAGAAGAAAATATTTGCAAACCACATATCCAACAAAGGACTAGTATTTAGAAAATAAAGAACCCTTAAAACAAAATTTTACAAATGGAAATCAAATTTAGCTGCTGACAGGGATTAGTGATGGAGGAGGCACCTGGGGGAAAAAGGGAGGTGGATGCAGCTATAAATGAGAAACCAGAAGCATCCCTGTGATGTTGAAAGTGATCAATACCTTGAGTGTTGGGTGGACACACAAGGTGGAAGTTTACTTTGACCAAGAGCATCAACACAGCTTATAAAACTATAAACAACTTAGTCCACACACATACACATCTACAAGCACACACAAATGAGTACAAGTAAACCTGGAGAAATCTGAATGAGATTAGTGGATTGTATCAAGGTCAATGTCCTGGCTGTGACATTATTCTATAGTTTTGCACACTTCCTCCACTGGGGAAAACTAAGCAAAGTGTCAAAGGGTCACTATATTGTTTCTCACAATCACATGTGAATCTACAGTGATCTCAATAAAAACTTCATTAAGAAAGGAAATAGCCTCTCACTCTCATATTAATAATTGACATTTTTACTACCGCATTAAACTATCTCATGTACCATGCACAAGACAGCAAGTTTTACTAGAATCAGACAGATCTGCACGGGCCAACTGGTGTAGAGCAGAATCTACTGCATTGTATTAACAAGGACTCTGGTTACAAGGAAGCCATCCTTTGAACAAATATTTTTAAAGCATTTGGAGCTTAGAAAGTCTACTTCTCTTGTCTATTCCACAGAAAGGTAGGTCTATGAAGTTTCTATTAGCTGGGGTCGCTCAGAGGCAACTCTTGCTCATTTGCTAAATTGGGGGCTGCTAATTTGCTAAAGGGCTACAGCCCTAGAACATGACTCCTTCTCTTTCATCTTGACACAAAAAAGGAGTGCAAGCCAGGAGCTGTAGTTTAGCATGCCTGCTCTGTAGTCCTAAACCTTCCCTCCAGTGAGTACCCAAAGATCTTGGTACGACCTCCAACCAAACTTTTGTAACAAATAAAGGTAACGTTTTGATTTTTGTTTATATTTGCTTCGTATCTATTTCTCAAGCATTTCTAAACTTCGATAAAGAAAAGGGTGTTTGGTCAGCCATATGATTGGAAAGGGAAATGGCCACTGGCGACATGTATATAGGCTGTCTCTCTGTGCAGCAAATGTACATTTAAAAAGTGGTGTATGGAGATAGGCTAGATTAAATGCTGCCTAGAGGAGAACTCTTGGTACTTTTTTTTTTCTTCTAAATATAAACTTCCCACTACATTATCCTTTTCAGTTCTATTAATGATAACTAAAAATGGTGTGGTATCTCTAATCAAATTGAAGTTGAAGGAAAGCATATTCCAGACAGAATGATTAGCCTGCTAAAAAATGCAGATTAAGTTGTGCAGATTCTTTGGGGACTCAGAAGAGCTCCATGTGGCATTCCATGGTGGCAGTGAGGCCAGCATGGGGCAGGGGCACAGAGTAATGAGAGGACCAGAGCCTGGTGCCTTGAGGGCAGGGTCTGGACCATGAAGGGCTCGCATGCCATGCTAAGGAATGTGATCCTTATTCTGAAGTTGACAGAAGCAGACAGAGTATTTACTCTCAACTTGCTTTAAACCTTGGGATGAAGAAAAGGAAATTTGAACTTACATCCTTTCTCAGTGGTTAGAGGTCTGCTCCCTAACTGCACACCAGGTTTAGGCTAATGCCTACATTCACACCATGCTTCCCAGGAAGCTAGAACATTGGTTTTCAAATTTCAGTGAGTTTAGGAATCAGCAGCGCTCTCTGTTAACTGGGCAGATTCCTGGGCCCCACTCTCTCGGAGCCTGGCTTAGTTGGTCCTGAGTGGGCTCAAGGAAGCAGAGTGTTTAACCACAGAATTCGGATGGATTACCCTTTGAGAAGGGTTGTAAAGGATTACAATTTAAACCAAACATTCATTACTCCTGTTCTAGGAACAAAAGGTCTAAATGCACTTCAGATCGAATTAGCAAAGGTAGGTTCTACTCTCCACTAGAGGGTAGCAGATCAAAATTTTAAGTTTTAAACAAAACTTGTTTAAATTGTGTAATTTTTTTAAGAATCAGAGGGTATAATACCTTTTTAATGCAGTCCTTTCCCCACCCTCCCCACCCCCACTGATGTTAAAAGAAAAAAAATTATTTGGAAAACTGGTGTTTCTATTTATTGATTTATTTATTTATGTGTTTAATTAAATGACTAACTCAGATTAAAATGTTTTCTCAATTGCTAACACAATGTCTTTCTAGGCATCGCAGTTAGAAGACGTTAGCAATGACAGAGGCCGCCTTCTCTGTTTACCGAAGAGGGACCTGAGCCCCAGAACGAAACCAGCTCAAGGTCTTCGCAGTTCGTAGCCGACTGGGACTGCACCCCAGACGACCTGCTCCTCATTCCGACATTACTTCCAATAAACCATCGTTTAAAAAGGACAGAGAATTTTGGCAACGTTGGGGATGGAGAAAGGAATGCTAAAATATCAAATTTTAGCTCCTTTGGCTATAGTTCCATAAAAGCCAGAATCTGAAATTTTCATTTGAAACAATCTTGAGAGCTGTGTGAACTAACCATTTTTAATGACTTCACAAATCTGATATATCCTCTATAGATGAAGCTCCCTGCTTTCTTTTTTCCACTGGATTACACTGGTTCTGAGTTATAACTCATTGATTTCTGCCTTTTCATCTTGTGCTTATGTTGCTGTTGTTGTTTTTGAATGGTAGATATACAGCTGCCCAAAAAAGAACAAAATAAATTAAGATTAAGAAGATCAACAACAGAGTAAGTCTAATTTGTTCATCTTGTTAAAAGAAGGAAAACAGGTGTAAAGGCTCAGTAAATAAGTCACTTATATTAGAAGACGCCTTGGCTTTGATAAAAAAATCTGTGCAAAAGGGATGAACTTTCTCTTCTTTTCCCTGACATGTGGCATTTGTTTCATCGTGTGGCTTAGCGTCTGGTGAAGCCATGTGCTTTTACGGCACGGTTCTCTCCCCCAAGAGCTGCTAAAAGAAAAATAAAATGACCCCTTCTTAGAAAGATGTTGACTACTTTGATCTAGGGCCTAGTGTTTGGCAGGTCCAAACAACGGGATTTTATTCCTATGAGGAAGTAACAATAGTATTACCTCCTTCTTGCAATGGAAGTAATTTCCTGAGATGGAAGACTTAAGAATTTAATTTGGATATAAGAGGCGCCGGCCATAGTCTAGCATTTCCCCCTTTTTAATGAGAAACCAGCAGTCATTTCATGCCCTTCAAAATTGCATCTATCCCACTTACATATAACACGGGCCATGAAACTCCAAATTCCCAAGGTGCAAACCAACCTGACTGTTACAATAAAAATTAAATTTGCCAAAGTCCTAATAAGTGTAATGCACTAGGTTAAGAGGTTTATCCATAAGATCTTATTTATCTTTCATAACAATCCCATGAGGTAGTTGCTATTTTTGACCCTCACTTTACAGATTATGAAACTGAGACTCAAGTGGGATAAGGCACTAATAAAAAAAAGCTAGAGGCGGACGAGCCTTTACTTAATCCCGGCATTAAAGCACAAGTGCTTTGCTCCTAACACTGTGCGATCCCACACTTAACTGATATTCAGCCTCTAGCAAAGCAACACAGACAGAAATGTATCCCGTGAGTGTTTATGTGGACAACCCTTTCGAGAATTGAAACATGATGAGTATCTATAGTCGCTTAAGGTTAAGATGTTCATAAAAGGGAAAAATAGAGGTTAATTATTAACTATACTTTACCTTGCAAAGATAAGCCAGCAAAAGCTGAGATGGGGTTAATGTCTAGGATAAAATTCAGGCCAGACCTGATTTTCATGCTCTATTTACTGTAGCAGACCAGAATCTTTCCTTCGGAATGTCTGGAAACAGAAAGAATAAATAGCAAATACAATGAAAGGACCAGGACCTAGCACACTGTGCATGTTCACCTTAGAGACGTGTGTTATTTCAGACATATATTGTTACATTTCTGGGACATCAAGGCATGTGTTTCATTCAGTTCATGATAGTTTAAAGCCCCGTCTTTAATGATTATGCTGAGCATTCACTGAAATGTACAAGAAAGAAAAGAAAACCACTGGAAAGAAAGAGAAACACTGAAATTCCTACTTCAGAGAGGTATTGGGCTGGGTGTGAACTGGATGGTCCATGTACCACTGGTGTTATCTGAGATGATTCTGGGTGGCACATGAATATATTTTAATAGTTGCATATTAATTTAATGGGTATGGGGGGGAACTCAACATCTAAAACCTGTAATTTTATGGATATTTCTTAGGGCAAGGCTAAGTTTTAAGAAATGAGCAAATTTAAATTTGATTTGAACAAAAGTTGTAAGTGAATAATGTAAATGGTGAGAAACAGATATGTATAAAACTTCGAAGGTGTTATACAAGAGGGATGGAGTTTGGGAACTTCAGTGTGGGAGAATCAGTACATGATAAAGGCTTCAGGCACTTGGGTACGATTTCCGGTTCTGAAATGGATCAGCCATGTAGCCTTGGGTAAGCCATTTCACACCTCTAATCCAGAGCAGTTTTGACTACATATAATATGAGAGGTTTAGAACAGACCAGGGGCCCATTCGAGGGACAATGGAAACCTAGGAGACTTAGAGTATCACACAGGATCTGAGAGCCCAAGCACTCAATAAGCATTAACTGTGGATTGGATTAATATATTTTACCAGTAAACATGTGACTAATTCACTAAAGCACATAGATGCTGTCATGATGAATTATGAACTTAATTAATTTGAACTAATGCAAGTGAAAGGCCTACTGAATGCATGGGTACTTGAACTAAATGTATATTTTCCAAAAAACAAGTATAAAGGTAAAATTACGATTGATATTTTTGATCATCAGCAAACATTCATGCAAGATTTTCTCTATCAATGCAGTTTAAACTTCCACACTGTGGGAGAAGTCACGACTGTGCACGTCTCAGAGGGTGGCCCTACGGACCACGAACAGAGAAGGTAATTAGCTCTCCTGTTCTGTGGTAGCACTGAGGGAAAATACCCTCATTTGGTCTTTTCCCTGACCTAGGGTATCTGCACAGGAAAGAGCCAAACTCACCCTGAGGACCTTACATAGCCAGGCCAACTTAAAAAAAGTGAATTTTTAGACAACCATTTTTAATGAAAATTATATTAATGGTAACAGTGGTAATTCTGGTGTGAATCACTCCCATTTATGTGGCACATAATGTGTGTGTGTGTGTGTGTGTACATTGGATGCTGTGCTTAGCACTTTATGTATCTCTAATAGTCCAATGCCTCTGAAAACTGAAAGTATGAATGCCCCTAATTTGTAGCTGATGGAACTGAAGGTCGGCGAAGATGAGGTTTTGCCCGAGGCCACAAATCCATAGGTGGCTATACTAGGCTTCAAATCCAGAACTCTTTGGTTCCAAAAGGCCAACTAACTTCACTGTGATACTGATATAATAAAAGTGGGCATAAGCATAGGAGAAAAAGTTGTAAGCATAGGTTCAAAATAACTTTATTTAATTAGGATAAAGGTTCTGAAGTTAAAAGAACTGATGATATAATTACATAAGATCCATTGGTGGTCACTGTTAGGATTAGGCCAAGATTGAGAGAAAGTATTACATTTTCACAGCTAAGCTCCCATCACTGTATTGCCTGCCAATAACTGAAAAAGGTTTTCTCAAAAGTTAAGCTACTGGGATAAGCACAGGGTTCAAGTGGCTGTCCCTATACTTATAGAATCATTCGGACTTACATTTTCTGCAGCATCAGCTGGCATCATCCAATAACTTGGTAATGTAAGAGGCTCAGCTGATGTAGAAAGCCTATAGCTCATGGCTTGAATCAAACATAATCATTGGTTTTCCATAACTGTTCTCCCGTGTCAAGGAAATAGCTATGAGACAAGCCCAGTGGGAAAAGAGTTAAATAATATTCTGGGCACACGATCATCTGTATGATTCTCAGGTGTGAAATGACACCATGTAGATAGAATGCCCTGCCACATGGTTTATTTTCACTCAAGCCTCTGTAAATGAGAAAGAAAAAAGAAACTTATTCTTCCATTCATTCAAAATATATTTGCTGAGTTTCAATCTTACAGAACATACTACTACCTAGAGAATGCCAATAATGATAAAGGAATCAGGGTCAGGAAGTCCTAGAATGTAATTCAGACTTATCCGTCACCCATCATGAAGACTGATGGCGCCTGATTTCTCCTGGCCACTGTCGGCTGCTTATGTCAATGATTTATGATACCATAGTTGTGAAATCACTGGAAAAAGGGCCAGGAGGAAGCGACCAAATCCCAATTTTTATGCTTACCAGCTGTAGGACTGTGGATAAGTCATGGAAGCTATGTGGAATTCAGTATGTATGGGGCTAAGAATACATCAAATCAAAAAAAGATCTAAAGCAATGATCCTTTCCCTCATTGTATAAAGACTGATTCCTCTTTATACATGAGAGGACCCAGGAGTTTAGAGAAGCTCATGAAATAACAACACTTCAAGATAGCAGCAGCCAAGTTATTATCTGGTTTTCTACCAGGAACTCAGGTGGACAGGAAGCAAAAACAAGTTTTACTTTTTTCTTTGTAATTTCTGAAGTAGCCACTGGGTGGTGCCATGGGGCCTATTTTTTGTTTACGTGCAGGAAATAACTTCCAAAAATAAATATTTGCTATTTATAAATATTTTCAGTCTGGATTTAAGCCACGAAGAGGTTTGGTGGGGAGGGTCTGAAAATATTGAGTGTGGTAAATGAGAAAATACAGAGTGGGGCAAAAGTAGGTTTACAGTGGTTCGTATGGAAAATAATACCATAATTAAGAAATAAAAATGCAAGAATAAACTCTGTGTTTCGTGTACTCACAACTGTAAAGCTATTTTTGCCCTACCCTGTAAATAAAGGATAAATGAAATGAAAAAGAAAGGTCAAGACTCTGGATAGAGAATGGAAATAAACATGATACCAGCAACATTACACAAATGTCAGATTCAGAAACAAATTCAATTAATTGTTTTTAACTATAGGCAAATGAGATAGTTAGTCACTTATTTTTCACCTGTTTTGTCTGTAAAACGAAGACAATGAGTGATTCCTCACCTTCCTGAAGGTAAGGGCAACATAATTGCTTAGGCCAGTTTCTCGAACTAACACCATAGATCCTGTTAAAGGGACTAATCGAATTGATGTTACATTTACAGGCAGGATCCTCCCTTACCCCTACGGAAGAAGGACTCTAGGGAGAACAGATTTACCATCAAGATGGCAGTTACACATTAAAGTTTAGAGAGTCTTGATAACTCCAATGTGCTCCCCTACCTCCCTCAGCTAAATCACCCCATAGCTCTTTGACCTTCCTTCTTCCTCTCTATAATCCATCCAACTACCTAAATAAATTAAATTACATCACCTACCCCCTTAAAACTCTTTGGTGGCCATCTCTTATGTTTAGAATAAAACCCAGATTCTTTCCTGTATTTGACACAGTCCTACATGATCTGGGGTCCACGTGCCTGTGGCAGACCCTGCTGATCAACTGTCCAATATTATATCAATTTTCCCTTATTTATTATGAACAGAATTCCAATTTTTGTGTGATGGCATGAGCTCAATTACAAACTTTCGACTCTCTGGATTCCTATGGAGCTAAGAGTAGCCATGTGACCCAGTTCTAGCCAAAGAAATATAAGTGGAAGACTTGGTGAAGTCCTTCTGGGGAGGCTATGTTTTTAACAAAAGGACAAGACCACGTGAATGGGTCTTTTGCCCTTCACCTGTCTTCTTCCTGTTCTGACTAGGAATGTAATACTTGCAAGTAGAGTGGCTATTTCATGACTAAGGCTCTTGGCCATTTCATGACCAAGAGGACAAAGCCCAATACTCAATACAGAGGAGCAAAAGATAAAGGGATCTTGAGGCCCTGATAGCTTGGACTGTGATACCAGCTTGGAATGCCTACCCCTTGAGTTTTACTAATGTGATTTAAAAAATGCACCTATATTGGTTAAATGACTATTGTCGGGTTTTGGTTTCAAGTTGCCAAAGTACTGTTATGTAATGCACTGTCTCTTTGATTTTATCTTTTACATTTCCTCCTTACTGATCCCACATGCAATGACTAACAGACTCAGGGACACAAATATCCAACCCCGTCCCTTCACAAAAGAGGACCACCATGAAGGACTGTTCCAATTTCAGAGCTCTTGTGAGGTAGGGGAGGCCTTGGCTGAGACTGCATCATAGCCTAACTTTACTCTCTCTTCCCAGTCCTGCTTGTCCCCTCGCCTCCCCTTTTTTTCCTCCCTTCACTTCCCTTCTATTCCCCTTTATGGGAAATGATCCCAGAGCACTCCCTGATCAACTTGCTGCATACCAATCACCATCTCAGAGTCTTCTCAGGGAGCCCAATTTTCAAGAGTTAGGACCAGGGATGGTCTGAAAAACAAATGCTAAGATGGGATTCTGGAACTCGATCACCTGCCAGTCAGATGGCAATGAGAATCCCATCACTGCTAGTAAATGGAGCATGGATGGCTCATTGGTCATATTAACACTGCATCCCCCAGCAGCTGCTATCTTGACAGGGCAATGGAACAACCTGTGGAAGGCCCAGCAGAGATGGTAGCTCGGAGACGACCCTCCTAATGACGGGGCACCATCCTTCAGGTCACAGTGTATACTCTAAATAAGTGACACCTACTGATGCTGTGTCAATAACATGTAGAATACATGGGTCCTCTGCTTCTGTCATTCCCTATGACCAATGACACACTTGGGGGAAATTATGTTTCACATCCGCCCAGCCCTGCCTTTTGCAGGTTTAAAGATCTGGTTCCCCAAAGTGGAACTCTCTGCCAAGGAACCAACAAGACTCTCACTGGGCAAAACTTGTGGCTATTATCTGGAAACTTCAGAAGCCTCATGCCAAAGGACCAACAGAAAGAACAGGCATCACTATCCTATCAGGGACATAACTGCTATCAGGATGAGGTAGGGCTGGGGCACAGTGGGGATGAGGAGAGCCGTGCTTGCACCCAGGAAGTCCACCCAAGGACACCTTGGCACTCAATCTGGTGCACAGTCAGAAGTGCAGCATGCACAGCCGAGGAGGGCATTGCCACCAAGGGCTCAGACTTTTGGGGCGACGGTCTGGGCCATGCGCACAAACCATCCTTCTCTCTTCCATTGCTTCAAGGCTATACATTGCTTAGGGAATAAAGCCCAAATGTCTGGGTACAGCTGCCAAGGACACCACATGCTCCCCCAGAGTATTCTAGACTGTGCTATGGCCATATGGGACACCCTGAAGTTTCTTAAACTGTTCAAGAAATTTCATGCCTCCATTTTATACTTCAGGTTCTTTCTTTATTCCACCTTTTTTTTTTCCCTGCCTAACAAAATAGTATTTGGTTCAACTGTCATCAACTTATTGAATTAATTTATTTTTCCTAATCTTCCTCTCCTAGTAAAAATCAGTCACATCTTCTATCACATTCTTGCAACAGAGGGCACTTATTTCCTTCAGTTTTAAACCATAATTAATTTCCATACCTAGTTTCCCTAATGGACTCTTTGAGGTCAAGGACTATGACTTAGTTTTTGAAGCAAAGAAAATTATCTACTCATCAAAAATATGCTGAGCACCACTGGTGTGCAAAAATTAAACTAATTTAAAAAATAGGCAAGGCACCATTGGTGTGCAAAAATTAACTAATTCACACATGAATTGTGCTCTCAAGGAACTCAGCTTAATATCTAGTGGAGGAGTGGAATTGTATGTATAAAACACCACCATAGAAGAAAGAGAAAGCGGCAGTGTGAGAGAAAATAAAATCCTATAGAAATATAGAGGAGGAGAGGGTCCTTTCAGTTGGACAGTATCTCTTAGCAGAGCACGTTTAACATGGCTATGCTAGTCAGGTGCTTGGTTAAAGACAATAGAAACCAGCTCTTAATGGATTTAAAATTAAAAAGGAGTTTTTTTGAAAGACTATTGGCTGGTTTACAAAATTGCCTGGAAAATAAGGCTTGGAAAACAGGCATAGACAAAAGGGACAGCAGCCTCAGCCGACATCATGGCAGCTGCCTGGGGGGAGCCCTGCGGTGGCCATTACATATTGTGAGATGCCGTCGCTGGTACCACACCTGCCCCCCGCTGAGGCCCACCAGGTGGGAAACTCGAAACATGGGAAAGGATTCAACAGGCCCAGTTATCAAAAAATCACCACGATCAGCCATAACACAGAGTAGCTTTACAAGAAGTGTTAGATAAATTAATAAATAAATAGGATTTACAAACTGGTGTGTGAAATCGCCCCAGGATCCTGGCAGACATTGCCGGAGTTGCTCACATCACTGAGCAACTCGACTTCCTGGGTCACAGAAGAGCCCATTTTCTAGCCACACGGAAGTTAGGCAGGGTGGTATGACTACCATCGGCCAGCAAAATGGAGCAGAGGGGACCTGTGTCTCTTCTAGGCTCACAAACTAGAAGCTCCCTGTGCAATTCTTGAGTCTCTCTCTCCATTTCTGTGAGTGTAGGACTCAGGTGTTGAAACAGTGTGGGTGCCAGATCACTGAGTCACTACATAGAGTGCACACAGGCGTCCAGGCAAGTGCCTGATCTGCAGCAGGTTTTGAGTCAGTCAGATATACATTGTCATGTGTTAAACCACTGAGATCTGGGAGTCATTACCAACACCTAAAGCTAGCCTAGCTGAACTATTATATAGTTCTGACTACACAAACACAACAAAAACTTCATGCATGCCACTTATTTTTAATGCCTTTTGCTCATCCAGAGAAAAGTAATGTGGCTGTGTCTTTTAAGCTGCCTATAAACTCTCCGTTACACCTGAGTTGAAACTCACAGAATGGAAGTCAGGAGGCATATTTAAAAAGATAAGGATTATTTTAAAATTTGAGATAGACCCTTTAACTAAACCTTGAGATGAAACACCAATTCTTACCTCCTCTGGATCAGTTTTTCTAAATTCTCATGATATTATTCTATTCTTAGGTTCTGTCATTTATCACCTTCCTTTCGGCTTTGGCTGAGTCATGAATCATCTGGAAACACTGCAGTGCCCTGGATCGTGGGTTGACCTCTTCCATCTAGTCATGGTCACAACTATTCATTGCTATTCTCTTTATCAGGAAGACGGTTTTGCTTAAAGGATCTTCTCTAAAATAGCAGAAGCTTAGTATATAACTTATCATTAAACAAGAAGTTTATATTAAGAAGCCAGTCTCCATCCGACACTTTGCAAGAAACAAGTGGGTACGGTCTTAAACGGAGGCAGGTGAGATGTTCTTCTCCTCTTCGATCTCTGCCTCAGCTACTGCCGTCATCTACCACCTGGAGATCATCACCAGTGATGGGTCCTGTGCTAAGCCTTTGGGTATTATTTAATTTATTTTTCCCTGCAGCATTTTGTGGTACAAATTCTTACACCTACTACAAGCAAGGAAACTAAGGCTCAGAAAAGGTAAGCTTCTCTTACATAATGCAGTTACACAGTGTTAATGGCAGGATTCAAACCTGGTTTTGCCGACTAAAGAGCCCACGCATTTGACCACAGACCGCTGCTGACTTCCCACTGGGGAAACAGGAGAGTCACAAGTGGAGCGCTGAGATGCCCCTCCCCTCTGCCCATCTGTGCATCTCTGGCTGCTCAGTGCTTTGTTTAGGGTCCCAGAAGGTGTGGCACCGGAGATGCTTTTTTTGTTTTTTTTGTTTTGGAAGGATTTACTTTAAATAAAAAACAGTAACTCGATAGCCCTTACTTCAGGGAAGAGAAAGGCATTTTAAAGGTAATACATTAGAGTTAAGTTTCCCCTCAATTTCAGTGTTAAGTGGCTCTTGCAAAGATTTCCTGAAAGTTTTTTTTCCTACCAGCCAGGTTTTGGCTGACAGATTATATCTCTGCCTGAGAAGACGCCAGGCTAACCCCCCTCACATCGGTATGCCCTCATCCACTGGCATGTTGTCAGGGATGAGGACACGGCCAGCCAGTATGTCCAGATAGGCTTAGAAGTATATGGGTGATCTCCTGGGCTGCTTCAAGTTCCTCTCAAAGACATCCTTTAACCCTGGGGTATTATCCAATAGGCCTGAAGAGGAATCTCGCCTCTCAGTAAGACACACTGTTGGGGACTGGTGTTCATCTATACCTTTATTAAACTGTTGGCAAAGCTGCGGAGAAGACTTGAGGGCTGTCAGATGGGACTTGGGTAGCCAAGTGGTGGGTAACGTCTGCTACCTTACACAGCCAGCTGGATATCTTCACACATTGCACGAGCAGTTCTTTTTAAAATTTTCTTTAATTTCTAATTTATTTTTAAATTTTATTGTAGTTGACATTCAATGTTATATTAGTTTCAGGTGTACAACATAGTGATTTGACGGTTACACACTTTATGAAGTGATCACTGTAAGCCCAGTAATGATCTGTCACTGTTATTCTGATATTACTGATTATATTCCCTGTGCTGTGCAAGAGGTTCAGACCTGCACACGTGATGCTTATTCTTTTTCCCACTCTCCTTTCCGGGGAGGCTGCCCTTCAGCACCTGTGTCTGAGAATGCCCACTGGTCCAACATAGACAACAACAAGGAGCATGTTCTCCATGGTCCAGGGGGCCGGGCTGTTCAGCAGGCTGCAGAATCCCTGTACCAGAAAAGAAGGGCAGGACTGGACCAATGTTTCCTAAGATATACTAGATTCTTTCTCATAACAGATGTTGATTCATAATGAATGTAAGCACAGTGAACAGCTACTTGATCTTAGGGACCATTTTTCTTCTCCTCTAGAACATCTCTTTTAACCTCTTTACATTCTCTCCATAGGAGAAATCACCAAGCGCTGTGGCTTTAAATACATTCAAAACCTTGACTTCCTAAATTACTTTTCAAGTTCAACCTTCTCCTATTAAACTTATTTTCCCAAATGTCTGCTTGACGGCTCTACTTTTTGTTATCACGGCATCTCAGACTTAAGATATTCACATCCACATTTTTCATTTTTTCCCTCTGCATTCAACCCATGTGGCTTCCAGTCTTTCTTATAACCTATCAATTGGCAATAATTGAAAAATTTAAAAGAATTATTTTTAAAAAACCCTTGTTCTCCCCTTTCCCCCCTGAGAATGTATCTCTGGTTCATGCAAAGGGCCATGTTCTCTAATTTGTAAATCACATATGAATAAAACTCTCTCAATTTCTTCTGCAATTTTTGGTTAACATGAGGTAACTGAAAAGACCAAAGAATATTATTAACACAGAAGTAGCGGTTGAAGGAACGGTCACCAGCTCTAGGCCTGTAGAGGAAAGAGCAAAGGTCAGGTTTCCTTTGAACTGAAAGCTGATAAAGGTGGGGGCTGTAGAGCTGAAACTGGGATATCTTGAGGAGGGAGCCCCGGTGGGCTGGGGCTGGTGTCTTTGACGGGAACGCAATGAGGCTTCGTGAGTGTTGCAAAACTACAAACTGGATTTGGCCGCTGCTGTGGGAAGGAAGAGCTGCTGGGGTGGAGAAGGAGGAGTCTGGGACGAATTTCCTGGAGCGGAGAGCCCACAGGAAGCGACCAGGGCAACCAGGAAGAACTAAGTGCCCTTTTTTCCTGCTGTTCAGTCCATCGCGCCCCTGTTGGCAGAGCCACGCAGGGAGCAGTTGGGAAAGCAGAATCCATAAAGCAGACTCGAAGCAGGGAGACAATATTCTCTATTAGTTATTAACCACTTCATCACTGAATTATCCTTGGTTGTTTCATCCTTTTTAACTCCAGCATCGAATCCATCAGAAAGTTCTATTATTGCTCTCTCCAAAACAGTTTTTAATTTTGTTGACTTTTTTTCTCTTTCCCATCATAAGCTTGATACAAGTCACCGTCACCTCTAAGCTGTATTAGGGCAATATCTATCTTATTAGACCTTCTAATTTTACTCTTCCTCCCCTCCAAATTATACATTCCTTCAACCAGTGTTTACTGAGCACCTACCACGTGCCAGGCACTGATCCAGACACTTTGGTTTCAACAGTGAACAAAACCTAGGCTTGTGGAGCTTCAATTTTAGCCACCCACCTCAACACAAAACCACTTATTAAAATATACTTTAAATTGTGTACCTTCTTTAAACCCTTCAAAGGCTTCCCTATTCCAAGTAGAACAAAAGCTGAACTCTTTATGACACGTAAAGCCTTGTGTGCTCTGATGACTTTCCACTGCTCCCGACTCTGCGGTGCACCTCTCCTGCTCATTCCGGCTCGGACATGCTGGTCACCTTTCGGTTTCCTGGACTTGTCAAAATCTTTTCCTGTTCGGACCCGCCATACACTCATTTTTCTTTAGCTAGGGAGATACTCACTTCAGTCTGCATGTTTTCATCCCACTGTTGTTATCTCTGCTATAATACCAGTTCCCGTTTCTGACCACCTTCTCCAATCTTCACCACTTCTTTCCCCTCAGTTTCTTCATAGAACTTCTAAGTTGAAGTAAATATCTTATTTTATCATTTGCTGATCAATACAGGTCTCTCCCATTAGACTGTAAATGTCACAAGAGCAGGGATCAGATTGTATCTATATTCCAGCAAATGGTATAGTACCAGGAGTTCTATAAATATCTATAGAATGACTTAATCAATTAAAGGGTCTAATAAGTCAGTTTAATGTTGCTTAACCTAGAAATACCTAAACCTATTTGGTCACAGAACTATTCTTGCCATAATACCTCTCAACTCCTGAAGAACTCGTGTGCTCTTCATATACATCAGGAACCACAGGGTTTCACTAGGGACCACTCTTTCCCCTTGTTTAACCACAGGAGAAACACCTAAGTAGAAGGTATAGAGTCAAGTTATACTCTCTCAAGAGCTAAAGAGCAAGGGATTTCCAGGTACTTTTTATGAGATCCCAGGAGGCATCCAAGGTTAGAGACAAAGGTGTGGTCTTTGAGTTGTAAAGAGATTGGATTCTAATGCTAAATCTCATCTATAAAATTAAGGTTACAATTCCAACTTTCAGGACTGTTGGGAGAAGATAATGAAATAAAACATATGACATATTTGATACAATATGCAGCATATGAGTCCTCAATAAACATTACCTCCCACATTTTCACCTAATTGTTTGTCCATTTATTGGAGAAATAAATTGCTATTGCTCTGCAGACGATAATGGAGAAATTTAGCCAGCATGCCCTGTCCTAGATTGTATTAACTAGTAGTGGGCCCAGTCAGCAAGTAATGCAACATGTATCATTTTTCATCTCTACTTTTTCTCAGCCCTCCAGTAAATATTAGACATGATCCTGCCCTTGAGAATTTTAAACCTAATTGTGGAAAAACAACTGACCCAAAGGAAAGAACTAGAGAGAAATATGCTAATAGGCAATAAGTTGTAAGAAAGGAGGCACAAGGTCAAATTATCTGAGGTTTCTCTCACAAAGGGTAGTGGGGGGTAGGTGTGCAATTCTTCTTAGACAGCCCCACCCCACCCCCCGCCAACTGAGAAGATTAACAAATGCTTTTGGGAGAAGTTGGGGAAATCCACCCCAAATAAAATGAAATTATGATTTAATAATTCCAAGATGACGGCACATTTTTAGGAGTCTGTCCTCATAAATCCCCAACTCAAGAAAGGTCCAGGCTACTTTCTTAAACTTGACTTCTCGGCAGAGGGGGTAAGGTCAGTTGAGTCCCCAGGTGCAGAAGAAAATATTGGGCCCCTTAAAAAAGGGAGAGAGACAGGGAAAATAAAAATACATGTTTAAAAATACGTATTGTAAATGAAACAAGTACATATCCACAAACTAATTTACATCCCTGCATATTTGCGTATATTTTAAGTCTGCACTGCAGGAGAACCTTTGTAAGTACAAAGGAGCAAACACGATTCTATTGCTCCGATGAGATGAGCAGTAGCGCAGCCGCGCGGGGCCTATGCAGCGTAGTATGTGTATAGTATGCAGTGTCGTAATGAAATAATGAAAATAAGCGAATATGAACATACTATAAGGTTTTACCACCGACTGTAAACTTGTACATAATTAAAACTGCACATATGAAACCAAACTTGGTGTCACTGGAAAAAAGTGTAAAGTTGGGGTTTTGCGGGGCCCTTCAGAAGTCGGGGCCCAGGACGCGTGCCCGGTGCGCCCGCCATTAAATCTGCCTCTGCTTCTCAGCAGTGCTTCATTACAGACCCTGGGAGGCTTACATGGCAGGCTAATTTTTCTTCTTCCCCAAAATTGAAAACAGCTTGAACTCTCCAAAGTCCTTGTCATCTACCAAGGCAGATGGAAACTAAAGAAGGAAACAAGCTTATAACAAAATAACAGCAGGATTAACCTATGGAGAGATAGTGGGAGCTCAAAAAGATTCAACAGAAAAGCTGTTTCTGCAAAAGATGGTGTGACCTGGGGTTTCCTTGCTGTAGCATGCCAGCATCATGCTAAAGGACAAAGAAAGACTTGAGGTAAATGCAGGCATTGTGATATCTTTCCCACCAGCCCAACTTACAAAAATAACTCTAATTAGATTAGCTGAGTCAGAGGAAGAGGCTTATGTGTAGCAGAAAGAGTTTACTTGTTACAAACTGAATTTGAGGTATCAGTGAAGCACACATAAAGATATCAAATATGAAGTTATTTACAAAAAGTGATATTCATCTATAATTAATTTGACATTAAAACAGTGGTTTTTAAAATGCCTTTGCTGAGCTTTATAATTTATTGAGGGGACAAGGGAGAAGAATTTAATGAGGGGACAAGCAGGTCATATGTCCTGTACCCCTCGGTCAGCCCAGGCAGCTCCAATCTGACATTTTAATATTTTGATTTTGTGTCTGAAAAATGGGTTTTACTGCTTTAAAAAGACTGAAAGCCACAGTGCTAGGTGATTTACGAGGATTTTGCAGATTCTAAGTGTGAACTCTAAGAGTTGGGAGAGTTTCCAGTGCAAATCAAACCATGCCTAAGGTACTCCTAAGAATGTATCCTTCCGGAATGAGGATTTTCCTTCTGTGAGGCAGCCTCTTTTTCCCACTGCATTTGTTAACTTCTCTCTGACCTACTAACTTGATTGTAGCTTTCAATATTGAAAAGAGAAAATTTCACAAGTGATTTGACAGATGACGTATACGGAAAAAAAATCCTGATTTAATGAGATTGCTAATGATTCATCTTTCGCATTCAGTTTTGGGTAGGAACATATCTTGGGCATACAGACATTTGAGAATCTGCAAAACGATATTAATATTGTTGGTGAGAGGCACCAGCTAAAAGACACTTCAGATATCTCCTAAGATCAAAAGGAAGGATATGGGGAGATGGAAAGAAAGGAAATGAAGAGAAAAAGTAAGAGGAAGAAAGGAAGAAAAAGAAAGAGAGGAAAGATAAAACCAGCTTATAGAAAATTGATATAGATAGCATAATTTATTTTACTAACACAAGTGGTTTTACCTTCTCTCCATCATTTCTTTTGTCAGCCATTCTCCTGTTACTCAATTCTCTCGACAGGGACATCAAAATGCAAGAGTGGTGATTGTGAGAATGACTAAAAAGGAAAGGGGGAGAGGATGGGAAATAAATAAGGTTTGTTGGAAACCAGGTCAACCAAATCTACTTTGCTTGCAGCAAATGTGATTTAGAACAACCTTGCAAACTCTGATGATCCTGAGATAAAGAGAAAAAAGGGGATTAAAAGGAGAGGTCTTGTATAAAACCAATTTTGTCCACAATATATTTCACTTAGATTGAATGAAATTTCTTTTAGTCTCTGATCAATCCTAATTTCCACTAGGACTCTGTCAGCCTGTGGCCAGGTGACCTACTCCTGGAGAAAAGAGGGGACCACTAAAATTAACCTTTTCATTATTCTCAGCACCCAGCACTGAGTAGGCCTTGCAGCTGAATTAAACAAAAGTATTTACCAATTAATGCTGGACAGGGCTATTAAGTACAGAAAGGAACCATTTTCATTAGTGAGTAACAGATACATGTGAACTGAATCTCTGTTTTGATTAACACTAACACTCTTAATTTCGTTAAATACTCAAATGGCCATCACAATTATGTGGAGACTGTCCTCAGTAAGGACAATGTTCTGTTAGGAAAAAAGTTTGTTAGCTAGTATGAGCTCTGTGAATATTTTCAAACCCCATTTAATTACAAAATAAGGTCTACATTTATCCCAAAACTATTTATCGAGCACTAAGCAGGCACAGGATTTTAGGCAGCACTGAGCAAGACAACACCATCCGTGTCTCATGGGGCTTCCAGTCTACAGAGGGAACAGATATTAAGCAACTAATTACTTAATTAATTATTTGATTAAAATTGTCATTGATTCTACAATGGGGAAGTTTAGGATTCTAAGAGGTTAGAGACTCAGGAATTTTTTCCTGGGTAATAAATTATGCTTGAACCCATATATGAAGGTTAAGGGAAAGTTAACTAGGTGAATAAGGAGAGGAAAAATAATTTCTCAGGCAGCTTGACTGAAGACCCTAACGTAGGAAAGGGTAAAACATGCTGACAGACCCAGAGGAAGCAGTGTGTCCAAACCCCACAGAAAGGGAGACAGAGCAGCAGGAGATTCTGAGAGGGTGACAGAGGCTATGAGACGATGAGGAGCTGTCAATGGCTGTCTTTGGTTGTTTAAGCTGGACCCCCAAATTCCTCAGAAAAGTTTCTGTCCTAAGCTCTGGATTATGCATGAAAATTGTCAGTCTTGAACTTGAGTCACAGCTGCTTCTGAGATACAAGGACTTATCCATTCTAAGTCTTTCCCCCATTGTTTACCCTTTCCTGAACTTTAAAATATAAAATGATGTGTAGATTTCCAGGCCAGACATATATTTTTAAATAATGGCTGAGTTTATGCTTTTAAAATTTCATTATTAAAGGAATAAAATAAAACTTAGAAGAGAATGGAGTGACAATGAGCTAGGCCACCATTTCAAATTGTGTTCTGTGCATGTAATACAGTGATACCTTAAAAAACTTTTGAGTTCTGTGGTCAAACCTTTGGAGGGCAATCGTAGGTTAAGTAAAGGTAAATAGGTTTCATTATCGAGGTATTTCTCAGGGCCTTTACTATTCTATCTAATCCTTTTCTTACTAGCCTACCGTGTGCCAATCTTAGGGATACAGGAGGGCTATGAAAGACATGGCACCTGACTTCATGAAACTTGTAGTCTATACAGCATGAATTGTGACCCTCTGAGAGGGAAACAGAGTTTGTAGGGCTTACTTTCCAAACATATTTGAGTACAAATTCTTCTTCAGCAGAGCATCTCACAGGACAATATTTGAAAATGCTTGTTAGTCCTAGCTGGGAGAATCAGTACTAGGCATCCCCAAAACACTTAGATTGAGTTATATGAAAGCAAAGCATGCTTTTAAAAATGCCAGACAAGACCTGGTTTCCTGGAGGACAAACCAGATGACATGTGGTAGAATGCCCTTTTGAAATAATGAGAGAGCAGTGCCATTAGAAGACCATATGTGCCCCAGAGCGAGAAAAGCTAACTCGTTCTGTGCTGGATTTGACAGTGCATTAGGGAGTGAGTTCTCAGGGTAAGCACTGGAAACCCACATCTTTCCTCACACTGACTCTGGAAACAGATCAGTTCATTTTCCCTAAGCAATTTAAACCTCATGTCTATTAGGCAATAATTGGGTCTTGTGCTGCCTATTTTGATGCAATTTTAATTCAAAGAAGGGCATCATTCTAGGTGTGAGACTAATTAAACCAACCATCTCTTCACTTGGAAAACGAATATTCTGAAAGTTGGTGACTATATGAGTGTGTGTGTGTGCGTGTGTGTGTGTGTGCGTGTGTGAGACAACAATGAAAATTTATCTTATCTTCTGACCATCTCTAACCCAAGATCTTCCCAGAAGTGCTCTCACAAGAGAACAAACACCCTTGGAACTGCCTGTATAACTGAAGACAGCGGTTGTCTTGCTGGAGTAAAACAGTGGAAATGGCCTCTTAGGTTTCATATTATTTTAGGTTCATTAAAATTCATCATGCTTGATATTAGGATTTGAATAGAAATTTTCCTTTCCTTTTTTTTTCTAAAATGCTGCAGATAGTAATCAGACAAGAAATTTACTTATCAGGAGAGAAATGACTTGTTTTTCAATATTAACATTTCAGAGTTTTCCTTTCTGATTAACTTTTTTTTTTGAAGAGCTCTTTTCTTGTAGATCCTCATGGGTCATACCACAGGGTCTAGCATGAATAACACCCCTTTTTTATTACAAACTCTTTTATTACAAAATCATAAGCGTGTAATTCTGTAACATAACAATATCACAGTCAAAGCACACCATATGTTTTAGGTAAAGTGTTCAAATTAAAAACTATAAATTATTACACCCATATTATTACCCTATACACAACTAGCAGGCCTTACTTCTGCCGGACCGTGTATATTGAGTTATGGGTATTGTCTTGTGATGTCATTTAGAAAGATAAAAAAGAGGACTTATTTTAGATAAATCCATATGATGAAGCTGCCTTTGTACATAAAAATACTCAAGAATGCTTACAAAATCCACCTGCTCCAGTTCCTGATTTTAAACTCATTTTTAAGAAAATTAGCATTTTTCAGCCCAGGCTGGTGTGGATCAGTGGATTGAGTACTGGACTGTGAAGCAAAGGGTCGCCAGTTCAATTCCTGATCAGGGCACATACCTGGGTTGAGAGCCGGGTCCCCAGTAGGGGGCGCGCAAGAGGCAACCACACATTGATGTTTCTCTCCCTCTCTTTCTCCCTCCCTTCCCCTCTCTAAAAATAAAATAAATAAAATCTTTAAAAAAACCAAAAACTGACACAGCCTTTGTCTATAAGAAAGGAAGGTGAGAGAGACAGATACGAAGACGATAATCACATACATAATAGAAACTTACAAGTGTGTTAAGTTCTATGGAACATATTGTGGGATGCTAGAAAATATATAATATGGGGAAATGATTCTAGCAGAAAGGTCAGAGAAGTAAGGTAACAATTGAAGTAACAAGTTGAGGAATAGCCAGAAGGAGGAATGTTTGTGAAGGTCTTGTGATGGGGCGTGTATAGGAGAGATCCAGGTGATTCAAATGGTGATGAGTCCTGACAGAGAGGAGAGAGCAAGGGTGTATGTTGTTTTGGGTTGAACTGTATCCCTTAAAAAGATATATTGAAGTCCTACCCCCAGTACCTCAAACTGTGACCTTACCTGGAAATAAAGTTATTGCCTATATAATTGATTAAGATGAAGTCATCCTGGCAGGGGGTGGTTCCTTAATCCAATATGACTGGTGTCTTTATAAGAGGAAACAGGCACACAGAGAGAAGATGGACGTGTGAAGACGGATGCCGAGGTTGGAGTGATGCTGTCACGAGGCTTCAAAAACCTGGGACCCCCAGACGCTGAAAGAGGTGAGGAAGGATAGTCCCCTAAAGGCTTCGGAGGGAGCATGAAACTCTTAGGTTTCTAAGTTGTAGCTCCCAGAATGGTCAGGTAATAGCATGTTTGTTTTAAGCCATTCAGTTTGTGGTAATTTATGACAGCCCCTGGAAGAAGTAAGACTGGTATTAAATGACACACAGGAGGATAAAGCAGGCCAGACCACACACAGGTTTGAAGATCTTGCTAAAGGTCTTTCTCTTAAGAGTGATGGAAGCCAAATAAGTGTTTTGAAGCAGTGAGACAATGTGTCTGGGTACTGTATGACAGGATCAGGTTTGTCTTTTGCTCATCTGATTTTATTCAGTAAATAAATTGCAAGGAAGCGAGAATTACAATTTCCAACATTCCAAATTATTGATTTCATAACAGCTACTCAATGAGATCACAGCTTTCTCTCCAACTACCCTAGATTACAGAATTCAAACTTTCTGTACTCACTAATGCTGGACAGCTAAAACGCATATTTCCTAACTACATTCCAAGGGATACCAGTTTTGACACATACATTTTAGAAAATATTCCATGGTCAAAGAAGTTTTGGAAATTTCTCCAAAGTGGAAAGAAGAATGCTATGTGTGAAAAGTAATCTAGGAGTCAAGTAGTACAAAATGCTCCTTTTTCTCGTAAATAAACTAGGGCTTAGATAGCCAGAGACAGTAGCCAGAGACAGAAGCCCACATAGCTGATCAGACAGCTGGAAGGGGAGGAGGTGTTCACTTCCAACAACTCCTTCTACTGAAACATGTCATCTGGGGCTTTTTAAAATTGTGTATAAACCTCTGACAACTTTTGAATCCGAACATTAATAACTAATGTTAAAAAGGTAAATCTAAAATGTAAAAAAGGCAATCTAACGAATTCAAGAATCTTGATAGGATATACTTGCTTTGCAAGTGAAACTAATGAATTTAATAAAACAGGGAAGAAAAATTTACAAAGAGTAAAAATAATACCCTATGAAGTTTTATGTATTAGTTATCCACAAACTACACAAATGATTTCCTTTAAGTTACCAGAAAACAATCCTTTTTGACACTTCATATATTCTTTATATGTTCTCCATTCCGGCTGCAGAATGCACATATTTTTACATATACACATATTTATACACATATTTTTAAACAATGAAATATTAAGGAAATGATTCTGAAAAACATCTTCTTGACTCTTCTTAATTCTCTCTCTTTCCCTTTTGCACTCTCTGGTAGCCGTTAGAAAGACATCTTCTACTTGGTCTAACCCACTTAAGAGAGGAGAGTCATGTTTTGCTATCTTGGCGTTTTATACATCCAGGAGACTAAAAAGCCTTATTAATGCTTTTGTGGAAGGAGATGTCAGTTTGCCCACACTAAGATTTCAGCTGTCCCCCAAAGACACGTGTTTTGCAGACAGGAATGTACACCTAAGCTTAAGCTAACAGCCTTTTCAGACAAGGTGATGGGGCACAGCAGCAAGGAAGATGCCAAAGTGCAGACAGCTCTGCTCCAGAGTGATCTAGGGCTGGGAATCACGCACATGGCGTTTCTCCTTGTGTTCACGACTTATGCACACTTAAAAAGAAATAGAGTTTATGCAACATGGTCCCTTCACACAAACCAGCGTCTTCACCTTGTGCTGAGCTGAAGAAACAGCAATCTCTTCTAAAACTGGATCATAACCAGGCTGAGTGAACCCTGGAGACAATTGTTCAGTTCCCATTTCTTCTTCTTTGGGAAACTTTAAGGATAAATTTGACTTTATGTAATTTTCTCCTTACTAGCTAGTTTTAGAACTTAATTTACACAGGAAACATACACTTTTGATGTAATTTCAGAAAAATTAAACAGGAATTGTACCACCTGGATGCATTTAGACTTATCTATTTCTGCCTAGTCTGTTTTCCTGCTTATGTTGAGATAATGCATTCATATCATCCCACTTGGGCCAAACTAAAAGCACATCCGGCTCCCAGTGTTTTCTCATCTCAGAAAGAGATAAATCTTGCAGGATACCTTCTAAATGGTGCCACTCTCCGGACAGTAAATACCACAAGAAATTTAGGGTCAATATCCCTCTCTAATTCAGGCAGCAGCTCACTGTAGGGAAAGAATGAAAAATTAAAGAGAGACGAGTCTAAATCATGGTCCTACTACTAATTTTTTGAGGGGAATTAGACAAATTTCTTCATCTTTCTGAGCTTCAGTTTCCTTGTCCATAAAATAAAAATGATAATCCTTACTCAAAATGTTGGGAAAGCAACTGAGGCCTTACAAAGTCCCTTTCTGGTTGCTGGCACATCAAAGCCCTCAGCAGGGACCTTTTAACTGCCCTTCTCTGGCCCTCTTTGAACTTGGGCATTCAACCTGAGATAGCTACAGCAATCAAATGCCAGCTGTGTATGTAAAAGAAGTTTCTTTGTTAAAGTTGAGCCAAAAAGAATCTCTCATATTGAGTATGTCTAATATGTAGAACTGGATAAAATATCATGAGAGTGATGCAATATGGAAAAATTATAGAATAGACCACGAATGGCTTCCCCAGAATAGCATTGCAGGGCTATGTCCATGCATAAGAACCTAAGGAAGTAAAAATATTCAGTATATAAGTCATATCAATTCCACTGTTACCTGCAGATAAAAGAGTCATGGGGATATAGAGCAGGCCCAGATGGTTGTTAAACACAGTAGCCAACAGCCTAAGTACAGAGTCAAATGCAACTACATTCCAATGCCAGCTCTGCCACATCCTAGCTGTGCTGTCTTAAGCAAACTATTTAACCTCTGTGAGTTGCAGGTATTTTTACCTGCAAAAAGGGAGTGACACTGCTGGGCAGAAGTTAGCAAAGTGCAGGAGGAAGATGCGAGGGGGCCCACAGCACTAAAGCAAACAGTCTATAAAACAGCTTTGGTTAATTGCCCGCCTCCGGTAGCTATCTGTTTCACCAGAGGGTCCACATCGCTCAAGAAAAAACCCATAAATAACTTCAGTTAGTTGCCCTAACTTTGATTAACTGCCTCTGGTTACCTACCTCTCTTACAACAGATGACAAAAGGTGGTCTGGAGCAAGATCAGAATCTGGGTTAACAACTCTCCACACATACCTATGTTTAGACAATCAGTCTGTCCCTGGGAGTAACTGGCACAACTTTACCCACCAATTTATATGTAAATCCCTCACTCCCAGCCCACTAATTATATAAGTCCTTAATACAAAGAACCTGATGCTTTTCGATGCCAAAGCTTATGCCTTTCACCCCTATCTTGGCTAGGCCTGTTCTCTTCCATGAGAATTTATCACTAATAAATTTTGCTTGCACACTAATAGACTTGCTGATCTGTTATTCTTCTTTATAATATATTTTATTGATTATACTATTACAGTTGTCCTAATTTTCACCCTTTGTCCCCCTTTACTCATTCCCCATTCCCTCCAGCAATTCCCCCCTTACTTCATATCCATGAGTCATGCATATAAGTTCTTTGGCTATTCTATTTCCTATACTGTTCTTAATATCATCCTGTCTATTCTGCACCTACCAATTTGTACTTTTTAATCCTTGCACCTTTTTCCCCAATCTCCCCTTTACTCTTCCCAGCTGCTAACTCTCCAAGTGATCTCCATATCTGTGATTCTGTTTCTGTTCTCTGGTTGCTTAGTTTGTTTTTTAGATTCAGTTGCCAATAGTTGTGAATTTATTGCCATTTTAATGTTCATAGTTTTGATCTTCTCCTATTTCTTAAACAAGTCCCTTTAACATTTCATATAATAATGGCTGGGTAATGATGAACTCCTTAAGCTTTACCTTGTCTGGGAAGCATTTTATCTGCCCTTCCACTCTAAATGATAGCCTTGCTAGATAGAGTAATCTTCGTTGTAGGTCCTTGCTTTTCATCACTTTGAATACTTCTTCCCAGTCCCTTCTAGCCTGCAAAGTTTCTTTTGCAAAATCAGCTGACAGTCTTATGTGAACTCCTTTGTAGGTAATTGTCTGCTTTTCTCTTGCTGCTTTATCTGTAACCTTTGGTATTTTAAACATGATGTACCTTAGTGTGGTCCTCTTTGCATCCATCTTGTTTGGGACTCTCTGTGCTTCCTGGAATTGTATGTCTATTTCTTTCACCAAATTAAGGAAGTTTTCTTTCATTGTTTTTTCAAATAAGTTTTCAATTTCTTGCTCTTTCTCTTCTCTTTCTGGCAGCCCTATGATTTGAATATATGTTTGAAGTTATGCCAGAGGCACCTTAGTCTATCCTTGTTTTTCTGGATTCTTTTTGCTTCTTGCTGTTCTGATTGAATATTTTTTTCTTCCTTATGTTCCAAATCACTGATTTGATTCTTAGCTTCCTCGCCTTCACTGTTGGTTCCCGATTAATTTTTCTTTATTTTACTTAGCGTTAACCTTCATTTCTACCCAGGTTTTTTTAATGCTGTTGAAGTACTCACTGAGTTCCTTGAGCATCCTAATAGCCAGTGTTTTGAACTCTGCATCTGATAGATTGCTTATCTGCATTTTGTTTAGTTCTTTTTCTGGAGTTCTGTTCTGTTCTTTCATTTGGGCCATATTTCTTTGTCTCCTCATTTTGACAGCTTCCCTCCTTCTTTCTATGTATAAGGGAGAGCTGTTTTCACTCCCTGTCTTCCTGGTGTGACCTGTTGTAGAAAAGTGTACCAGTAAGTTAGATGGGATGGAGCCTTAGGTAATCACCAGGGTGGGCAATCCAGGTGAACCAGATTGATGAAATCTCAGATATGGCGTCACCACTCTGTAGATCTGTATGGGGAGGGCTCAGAAAGGGGACAATACTTCTGCCTGGCCTCTGGAGTTTTGTCCAGGAGGAAGCTATCCCCCAGCACTTACCCTGATGCCAGATACATCAATTTCTCCCTATATGCCACTGGTGCCCTTCCAGCTGCTGCCCCCGTGCTGAAGCTGAGAGGGAGTGAGTCTGCAGAAGTTCTAAATCTGTTGTAGGCTCTTTAAGAGGAGACTCCTGAGAATCCTGTGGTTTCTTCCATCACCCTAACCCCTACTAGTTTTTACAGCCACAAATTATGGGCACTTATCTTCCTCACACTGGAACCCTGGGCTGCGTGATCTGGTGTGGGGCTTGGACCTCTTGCTCTCTAGGTATCCCCTCAGACTTTTATCCACCACATATGGGTATGAGACTACCTGTCCCACATCTCCAGATCTCTGTGCCTCTCCATGCTTCTCTGTCCCTTCTACCCGTCTAGATGAATGTGACTTCTTTAATTCCTTAGTTGTTGGACTTCCAAACAGCTTGATTTTCTGATGATTCTGCATGATATTTGTTTTGTAGTCTAGTTGTGATTTTTGTTGTGGTTGTACAAAGAGGTGAGCCATTTTTACCTACGCCTCCATCTTTGATCTGTAACTCCTTACTGCATTGGTCAGAAGAAATAAGTTTTCCCACAACAATATCATAGTATTTCATTTACGGGGTTGTTTTGTGAATAATAAATAGTGTAATAAATATATAATTAGTGGCACAATATCAGCCAGGTAGCAAATGTTCAATAAATGGTATCAATTGTTATTCATGTTTTTTTGTCTTTTCTAGACAATTAAGTCAAATCTGATCCATTCATAATCACAGAGCTTCAGCCTTCCAGTACTCCAAAATACATAATGGGAACCGAAAGTTTGGATACAGAAACAAAAAAAGAAGACGAAAATGCTTCTTTCTGATGAGCCCTCCTTCATTAAACAGTCAGAAGTAACATGGTGGGTATCAGCAGGGAAACATAAATCTGAAGAGCTATTTCTAGCATCAAGAAACATAGTAACTTGGAGTCCATGCTCTACGTCCATCACACATGAAGTGTGAATTTTACAAAGCGTGCTCATTTTAGCTCACTGCCAGCTTTTCTTCTATAGCAAAACCAAGATAGTTAGCCTTGTAACCAGGGAGGAAGCCTTTGTCTTCATTCAAGACAGTTGCCTGAAGTGATGGCTGAAATAATAGCACTTTTCAATGTTATTCTCTTTAGACACTGAGAAAAGATAGAAAATCTAGATCTCGATGTTAAATGGCAGATATTCAAAGTGAAATTAAGCAGAGGTACCAATAGTTTTCATGATAAAAGCAATGTTTTTAGGAGATTTCCAGTTTTTCTTTACTTTGTGGGACAATTAACAGGAAGTTTAGATTATTATGTTGCCAAAGATTGAACACATCAGCCACCGTCCAGAGCAGTGCAGGGATTACAAAATAGGACCGGTGATATGGAACAAAACCAAAGGAAAATAATTATGATATTACTGCTTTCTGTGAATACCAGTTGGGAAAAGAGCACTGGCAGTGGTGGGGGAGTGTTGAGTAGGGGACACAATAAATGGGTTCAGAATCTCAAGTGGACATAGCTCTTGCTAATCCTGGGCTGGATGTTTCAGGAGTCAGCACCTAAAAACATTTTAATAATTTCATATTTTAAGTAACAGGTGTATATGAATATTTATGTTATTTAAATAAATATAATATGCTCATATGTATGTGTACATGTATGTATGAGGCGGGTCTGGAAATGTCCAGCCATTGTTAATATAAGGAGAACAGTTTGTGCAACATAGATATAACCTGGCAACCAAGGAGGGTGGAATGGAATGTGTATGCATGAACAACGATGACTTCACTCTAATAGTCAGTGGGGGCAGTAGACACAGTTGAGTAAGCATGTGTACTGTGTGGCTGTCGCATTCAAAATGACTGAGCAAACAGGGCAATGAATCTGCATCAAATTTTGTTTTAAGCTTGAACATTCCTCCTTGGAAACTATTCAGGTGATTCAGAAGGCCTCAGCCATGGGCAGCTTCATCACAGCAATGTGCCCGCTTATGCATCACGTCTCATGCAGGTTTTTTTTTTGGTGAAACATCAAATCATCCAGGTGACTCAGACCCCTACAGCACAGGTTTGGTACCGTGCTATTTCTTGCTTTTCTCCAAACTAAAATCAATTTTGAAAGGGAAGTGATTTCGGACCATCGATAAGGTTCAGGAAAACACGAAAGGGCAGCTGATGGCTATTGGGAGAACTCTGTGAGGTCCCGAAGTGCCAACTTGGAAGGGGACTGAGGTGTCATTGTCCTATTTACAATGTTACTTGAATCTTGTATCTTCATTAATAAATGTTTTTATACTTCATATTACATAGCTAGATACGTTCTGGACAGACCTTGTATGTGTATGTGTGTATGCATATAATTTAACACAGGCCAACATAGCATGTAACTGAGTACTGTGAAATTTATGGGATTTATAAAATTCAAATTAGAATGCCTCTGGGTTTTTTACACAAATGTTCATAGAAGTTTTATTTGTGATGGACAAAAGATGGAAACATCCCAAGACAAAAATAAAAACAGTCCAAATATCTTTCAGCTAGCTAATGAATGGATAACCAAAATTTAGCATATTTATACAGTGGAATACTACACAGTAAAGAAAAGGGACAAATTGGTAATACATACAACAATGTGGATGAGTCTCAAAAACATTTTGCTGAGTGAAAGAATCCAGAATCACAAGATTACATACTCTATACATCTATATAACTTTCTGGAATTGGCAACACTTCAGGGTCAAAACAACTGATCAGTGATTGCCAGGGTAGCACTTGTCCACAAACTGGCACAAGAATTTGCAGAAGGGATGTTATATATCTGGGTTCTGGTGGTTATGGTTATCAAAACTCGTAGAGTGAATTTTACTCTATGTAACTTTTATCTCAATACAAATAAAAGAAAAAATATCTCTGTGTTTAATAAAATTCCATGGAGGGCTACAGCTTCTCAGACATTGCTAGAAATAGCTGAGGCCCTTTCCTGAGGCAACCTAATTGAATAAGCAAGGTCTTGAGTTGCAATTAACTACTGGTACAGCAGGTCTTCGATCATTCCACTACAATGCACAGCCATGAGCCCAGAGAAAGGCAGTAACAATGGCCCACCTGAGATGCTGACTTTCTCCCACCTTCCCTGAGGTGTCCCCACTCTCCATGCCCCAGCTGGCCTCCACAACATGGCTTCTTCGGAGCTTCAGTAGGTTAGTGACTCAGTTCCGATTCTTGGGCACTTTCTTCCCTGTGACTCCTCTTTGTCTTCATGGATCAAAAGTACGGGCAGCAGAAACCAGTGTCCCGCACTGCTCATACTCCTAGGCCCCTGCCAGGCCTTAGCCCTGCAAATGCCCCTTGTTTGGCAGGAAAACGATTGCAAAAGATCAGCCTTTTTGATGGAACTCTTCCAGAATAAATCAAAGGAAGAAAACAAAGCCAGAATTAGGGATCAGGTTTGTGAGAAAGATGAATCCCCAAGGCCTCCCATTGACAAGTGTGTGAATTAGGACTTAAGTGTTAAGTAACAGGAATCACGGTGAGGTAAAGTGGTAACATTATATCTCGATGTATTAGCCTGTGCCTTTCCTATATATTCTTCCCCTTCCTGAATGGTCAAGGTCATTGTCTCCCCTCTCCTAGTCCATACAGAAGAAAAACAAAAACTGAAAAATGCCATTGTCACAAGCATGAGGCAGAACTATTTAGATCATGTTTTTACCTTTAATAGTGGCTGGTCAAAACAGGCGTGCTATCAGTGAAAAATACACGTCACATATTGTGAAGACTCAGTACAAAAAATATAAAATACTCCAGTAATTTTTATATTGATTTTTGTGTTGAAATGGCAATCTTTTGGATATAATAAATTAAATTAAGTATATCTTGAAATTTAATTTCTTGGTTATTTTTATACTTTTTAATGTGGCTCTAGAAAATTTTTTATTACGTACGTGACTCCCATTGTTGCTCTATTTGGTAGCGCATCTCCAAAGACCTTGGTAAATGACTGAATTTCAGTTTCCTCATTCATAAATTGTAAGAATCAAAATTAATGAAGGTTAAGAATTTAGCGATGTGCCTGGATCATAAGGGACTTTCAAAAATGATGGGTATAACTGACACAAAACTATAGATATAAGTAATTATTTGAATACTGTACTGGGCATTCAAGAAATGTCAAATTATTAAATGACCACAATATAAAGAAATAAGTTTAAGGTAGAGTAAAAGCCAGATTTTAGAGTTTAATTACCTGCCTTTGTAATTCATTAAAAAGCAACGTCCTTTTAAAGGTGTCATAGGCAAATGGGTGTTGTCACCCAAAGTCAGTGGTGCTGGTGGTGGGGTTGTATAGAAACATGGAATGGAAAGTCAATCCCCTGGAGTTAGGAAGAACTGAAGATCACGTGGTTCTAGGAATGGTAGGGACTTGCACCTTGCTCTGTGAACTCCCGACAGGCCGCAGAAACCTGAACCTGGAGATCCGCATAAACCAAGGCCCCAGGGAGCTGGGTCCGGGGCATAGAGTTTAGGATCTCTGGGAACCTTGTCCCCAGCTTGGCACAGAAGGTATGGAGATCAGTATGAGAACACAAGACAAGGTACCCTGGTGTACTGAGGAACAGGGGCCCTGCCCCCATTACTGGATTAAATAAATCCAAACAACTATGTATGATTTCAAGGTAGAAAAAGAAAGCCTCCCCACACCTAAACACCACACACACACACACACACACACATACGCAAATGACATCAAAATATCTCAGACAGGATGTTATACCAACTCTGGTAAGTGACTGAATTCATTTAGAAAAATAAAGGAATGTGATATTTTCCACACTTCAAGTTCTGTCTGATATTCCCATGAAGGATTCTCATGTATACTTTTGTATACTTACGGGAAAATATTTTGGAATGATATATACTCACGTTTTATCATATTATCATTTGGGAAAAAATGATAAACCCACAGAAAAAGCCTCTCTATTTGAGTAACCAGTAATGCTTCAAGAACCTTACCAGTTTAGATTAAGAAATTTTTTGTTATTCTCCTGAGGGTTCTGGGAGAATGTCCTCAGGTATTTGATCGGTAAGTGCTAAGACATCCCCATCTCTGGCACCACTCTGAGTGACCCCACTGATCAGGGCATCAGCTGGCCTGGGACATGAATGGCGGGCCTTCAGCTTCAGAAGTTTCTCCTTCAGGTGAGGAATGCACTTCAGTCCTGCCTGGTTTTCACAGTCTTTCAGGCAGCTCAGGCATACATTGTCAGGCCATCTGCCCAGAAACTCTTTTTAGAAATTGCCTGCCAGAGTGCGTTCCATGTTTCTGTTGCATCCCCCTGCACCTCTAACACATGGGTCCGGGCCAGGCACCTGACTCAGAGGAGGGCAGTCCAATTCTCTGTTTTCCAGTGACTAGTAAATGAGATGAAAAGGGTGTTGGTTCCAGGGAGTCCCGGTGGTCTCAGACATGCAGACTTAGAACTTGGAGGCAGCAGAGAAAACTAGAAAGCAGGAAAAAAAAAAAAAGACGGGCAGATGGAAGCAGAATAAGAAACGGCAGAGACTAGAATGTCCATCCTGATGGTTCACCTGTGCTGAGTTCCAGTCTCTGCCCAGGGCCCCACAGTTTCTGGGTTCTGTGAGACACCCCTGTACCTTGAAATAATTTCCCTCCTTTTGCTTGTTGACTTAAGAACATATAGCCTACAGAAAGTTTTGCAAGTTTATTTGAGTCAAAATTTCAAAGACAGGCCAAGGAAGCAAAACCTCAGCAGACTGAGAAAGTGCTCCAGTGAACAGCGGTGTTGCAGCTGTTTTTAATGCATTTAGAATCGGAGACGGAAACCTAAGGGAGGTACATGAAATCCATTTGGTGGTAGATTAAAGAGATGGAAGAAAGAAAAGCAGGGAAACCTCTATGACTGGATAAAAAGCAAAATGGAGAAACGGACTTCTTTTACACTGGTGGATATAGGATAGTTAATGCTTAACATTCACAATAAATACAGATGATATGGGGGCAACAAGATAACAATGAGGGGTTCTGTGGTCTCCTGCTCTAGAGGCCTTGTGCTCTGGTGCAGGCTACTATGTCTCTGAGGGGTCTGGGAAAAAATTACTCTAGCATTTGAAAGGTATGTTATTCTAGATGCATGAGAACAGTGGACATGACTCACTTAAGGTGAATATTGAGCTTTGCTAAGGAAGCAATAAGCCTGGGACATGACTACCTGTCATGGGCTGCCCAGTTAGAAATTTTTATGTTCATATCGTCCCATGTGCTTTTGGTCACTGAGTTTGTAAGCTCTGTCATGCTGCCCTCCCCCCACCCCTAGCTTGCCAGGTTTAGTATATGCCCCCACTTTTCACTCACATGCTCAAATTAAATTTAGTTTCAGTGGCTAAAGGAAAAAAATCATAGACCAATATGGCATCACTTGTGCTAAAAGCCTAGGATACCAAACCTAGATTTAACACCTGATCTAATTGCAGTTTCAGCCTCTCCTAGAAACGTAATCTTAATCAACCAGTCCAGAATTTTCTGGTCCAGCACCAGCAAGGTAATGTCACATGGGTCCACTCCATCCCCCATAGAAAGAAGAGGTACTCTGCATGGCTGCCCCCAAAATAATTCTTTCTTTTCTCCTGTTAATAGCTCCCTTGCCCCACCCTTTTCCATATAAAAACCTTTCATTTTATATATCCCCTGGGGGCCCCCTTCTAGTTGCTAGGTGGGATGCTCTACAATTCACGAATCATTTAATAAATCCAATTAGATCTTCAAGTTTACTCATTTGAATTTTTTTTTTAAAAATCACAATCAAAGGGTCCTAAGGTAGGAAGGGAAGGAGGGAGGGAGGGAAAAAGAAAGGAAGGAAAATATTTACCTACCCACCCAGAGGCGGATTTAACGGTGGGAGCATTGGGTAGGCCCCGACTTCTGAGGGGCCCCGCAAAACCCCAACTTCACATTTTTTTCTAATGACACCAAGCTTGGTTTCATATGTTCAATTTTAATTATGTACAGGTTTATAATCAGTGGTAAAACCTGACAGTATGTTTAAATATTTTCTTCTGCGCCCGGGGCCTCAACCGACCTTAATCCACCTCTGTACACAGAGTTTTGTTATTATTTATGGATCCATAAAAATTAGAAAAAATTGTCTCCACCTTCTCACCTTTCATAAGAGATCATAATACCTTTCTTTCCTGTCAACATTATGAATTTATAGAAAAAACAGACCAAGGGTACATGCTAGAAAAATCTGACAGTAAGATTATTTTGATGTTTTTACAACCCTGTGTAGACTACCCTGCCCATCTCTTAATCTTTTAGCCCCACTGCTAGCGAGAGCTGAAGAACTAACCCACCTTTATACAAATCTTATAAAGAATAATAGCATCTTTCAGCCTGAAATACAATTATAATCTGCACGACTACCATCAAGAAACAGAAGAGGGCGCCCTAAGAATAGCTAAGTAGTGACAATCTACCTAACACTTTTAAATACTGCAGTGAATGCTTTCTCTCTAGCATAGGAAAGCAAAACATGGTCAATTTTGCAACTAAAATTATTCTGTGGAGCCACATGATTAAGATATAAAGAACGAGGATGCCTAAGTCAGTCTTTGAAGAAAAGGCAAGGCCTAAAATAAAACTTAGTATCTGTTGTGGGAGAGGAAGAGTTTTTTTCCTCTACTCTCCTAGGTTCTTGGCTGAGACACTCTCTATAATAAAAAACAGAATAACAGGAGTAAGAGAAACAGAAATTCAATAACATGTATACCTCTGTAATCATGGGTAATTCTCAGGAAAACTAAGTAACTCCTCAAAATGGCCCATGCTATCACCATGAATATTATCTGTAGCTAAAGGCAAAAGAAGATGGGTGGGGGAGAAGTTTTGGGAGGTTATCAGACAAATCACATTAAGGAAGGTTAAGGTTGTTAGGCAGATTTACATCCTTGTCCTCTCCCATTGATAAGAATTTCTAGGGATTTAGAACCCTTCTCCTAATATACAGAGGGAGACACCCTTACAAATGGAGATTTCTGTCATAAATGTAAATGTCTCTTACAAAAGGGCAATTCCTGCTGTTTTCAGAGCTTCGCATGTGTCTGCTATTTCTTAAAAATAACTAGCTCAATTACCTGACCCGAGTGGCTTAGTTAGATGGGCGTTGTACCGCAGGGGAAGGGTGTCCTGTTGGATTCCCGTCCCAGTCCAGCTAGATTCCTGGGCCAGCACATGCCTGGGTTGTGGATTCAGTCCTTGGTCAAGGCAAGTACAAGAGGCAACCGGTCCATGTTTCTCTCTCATGTTGATATTTCTCTCACATCGATGCCTCTCTCCCTCTCTTTCTCCCTCTCTTCCCCAGCTCTAAAAATAAATGAATAAAATCTTTTTTAAAAAACTAGCTCAAAATAATCAATAGGACAGAGAGGCATATGGGCAGGGGGCACTGCTACTCTACACTGTAAAACCTGTTATATTCCCAAATAATCTAATTTGTCACAATGGTTCTGAAAAAAGGGTGGTCGAAATTTATTATTTCTACTTGATAAATATTAAAAAATAAAGAGATTCAGAGAAAGAAATAATAGAACTAACTTCTACAGATCCATTTCTATAAGCCAAACAGTTTGTGAGCATTATTTTATTTACTATAAACTCTAAGAGGAAATTGCCATTAACTAAGAGACCTCCTATCCCAATTATTTTAGCTAGCACCTCTTTCAGTTGATCCAAATGGTCTTCTCCAAAGTGATAGACCTAAAACAAACAGGTAAATTATTGAAGGAATCTATATTGAATTAAGCAGACTGAAAAAGAAAGAAAAAGAGAGACGAAAATAAAGAGAAAGTAAGACAGGAGCAGGGGAAGACAGAGAAGGGGCGGGGCGCGAAGAGCAGCGCAACGAGGAGCAAGGGGGACATGCAGGAGGAAGACCGGAAAGCAAGCTTCTGAACCTTAAAGACAAATGGATCTGAGTGACCGAGCTGACCAAACTTCCCTTATTTGTATACACACAAACAGCCCAAATACACGTATTTCAGAGGCCCCAACAGGACATCAGACAATGTCAACATAGGCTGCGGTGTCCAAGCCTTAGAGTTAATGCCTAGAAGCAGCCAAAAGCAGCTTCGAGAGGGGGGAGCAAGGAAGGGAGGGTATTGACTTAGCCAGCCCTGAAAGCAGCCTTCCCGGAAAGGTTTCACCAACCTCCAGCTGCTCATTAGTTAATGAATATGGAATATTGACTGAAGGATGGCCCCACAGGTGTTCAGGAGAACAATCTCATTTCAGACCAGCTGATGGCAATAGCCCGTAGCCAGAGAGGGTTGGGAGTGGGGGAGGGAGACGGTCCTTTCCGCGCCAATCCCCTTCCCAGGTCCTCAGGCTAAGGAGGAGGGTCTTTCCTACCAACTAGGTGGGGCAAGTCCTGAAATAAAGATAAAGGGTCACACCTGTTCCTGTCCTCTTTATAAATACTTTAGGACAGGGACAGATCGAATCCCAATTTTGGCAACTATGATGGCTAAAAGCCTTTTTATTTTTAATGAACTGTCATAAATTTATTTTAAAGTGTATTTAAAGAAAAATAAACTTGCACCTAAAGCCCTAAATTTCACAAATATTAAAGCCAAAGGAGGCATTTATATTTCATAAAGTTGATATTGAAACTGAGGGTCCTCCTAATTCTGAGTTGATTTAAACTGGAATTTTAAAACAACCATTTTTTCTTCTCTCTTTCAGCACTTCATTGACCTGACCTTAGTCTCTCACCTTGATGATCATTGACCCCTGAGGCAGCAGAAAACTATAATCCAGTTCTGATGAACGGTCACAGGGTTTGAGCCCCTGGCAGGCTAAAGATAACATCTTAATCAAAGTTACTCTGGAGTTCCTAAGCCCTAAGGCAGGCTGACCCCTGCCCCATCAGCTACCTGTTCTTAAAACCAGTTCTGCCTGCCGACCTCAGAGTTGTTCTCAAGACTTGGAGAAATGATTTATTACCTTTATCTTACCTCTGACCAATCAGCTCCTGAGATGACTCCGAATCCCTAACCGTGGTGTCTTGTGATTTCGTCCTACATAATCCGTAACCTACACCCCACTGGGGGGCCTGGTCTTTCAGAGCACTAGCTCAGACATCTTCAGATTGGCTGTTTCTAATAAACTAATTCCTGTCTTGATTGCAAAACCCTGCTTGTGGTTTTGTTGTTATTTTTCCTCAGAGCACACAGGCAGAACAAACTTATTATTGGGCTTTAATAACCATATTTTTTATAGTAAAGCAAGCAGTGTGCAGATATGACTATAAACACAGGCTAGAATGTTAATGGCTGGAGTTTGAGAAACACAGATTTAGGGCAGATGAACCAGGAGGGTTAGAAGAGTGGACGGATGGATTGTTGAACAACTGGATGGTTGGACGCGTGATAAATCAGGAGTGCCCACTTAAGATATTCCTTAGCCTAATAATTTGCTAGAGCCAAGTGGATGCCATTGGATTGAAGGGAAATGGAAGTAGAAGTGTGTCCATTTGGTTCTCAGCCAGTGTACTGCAACAAATAGTTGTGGGGCAATCCATTCACAAGTAAAGCTGTCAACCTGCTTTAATTTAAATGTCGATTTTTCTTACGATCTAAGCATCTCACCAAAATTGTTAAGAGTGTGGGCTCTGGAGTCAGAGTCCCCACAGTAAATTCTAGCTCTTACTTGCTATTGACCTTGTACAAATTGCCTTACCTCTGTGCCTAAGACCCGTAACTGCAGAATAAGGCCAGTCATAGAACCTGCTCTGAGGGTTGCTGAGAAGTTTACAAATAAAGGCAGCCAAAACGATCAACCAATAAATCCAAATTAACATTAACTGATGGAAGATTTTGTTTCGATGGAATTAAACTGATGATGTTGAACCTAATAAAATGAAGATACTTGCATGTTTTAAGTTTCACTAGTGAGTTTGAATTTTTCAGTTTCAGGTTAGCATCATTATCAATTCTGTATTTTCTATTTTAACCATAAAGTTATTTTTTTCTCTAATCATTAGTTTGATAAGCCATACAATTAATTATGTACCCCAAGATACAATATTGAATTATTAAGTAACCAACCCTGGCTGGTGTGACTCAGTGGATTGAGCACAGGCCTGTAAACCAAAGGGTTGCCAGTTCGATTCCCAGTCAGGGCGCATGCCTGGGTTGCAGTCCAGGTCTCCCATAGGGGGCACATGAGAGGCAACCACACATTGATGTTTCTCTCCCTCTTTCTCCTTGCCTTCCCCTTTCTCTAGAAAGAAATAAATAAACCTTTAAAAAAATCTAATGAAAAATTTATTTTGATGTATATGCTACTTTAAAAATAACCTTTCTGTAGGCATCCTCTAAAATACTCCCAGTCATTCTTCCTTGAATCCATGCCTTTGTGCCATCCATTCCCCTTGGGTGTGGACTGGATTCGGTGACTCAGATATAATGAATAGAATGTGGCAAAAGTGATGGGATATCACATCCACGATTAGGTTACAAAGATTCTGGTCTCTCTCTCTCTTTCTCTCTCTCTCTCATCCTTGATCTGGGGGAAGTGAGCTGGCATGTCCCGAATAGTGCTATAGAGGGTTTCACGTGGCAGGAGCCAATATTGTTACAGAACTCTGCCAGTGCTGTCCTGGAGCAGCAGTGGGATTTGATTGCCCACCGCCAAAAGTTGTGACTTCCAATGCAAGAGTTTGGTGAAAAAGGAAAGGCGTTGTTTATTTAAGGGTTATACAGATTTAGAATAATTGCAGATTCTGCCATTATGTCCCGCCCCCTTTAAAAACACCCAAAAACACATAGTCCTGCCTCCCATCTTTCAGAAAGCAGAAGTCAACGGTTCAGCATCCCCAGTCACAGTTCAGCTCCAAGCATCTCTCACAAGCCCAGGTGCCTCGTCAGGTCCCACACAGCTCTGTCAGCTTTAGCATCGTCTTCTCCAAGCAGACTTGAATCTGGGTGGCTGGGAAGCCTCCTCCCCCACCCCCGATGCTGCACCGCCAGTCCTGGCGACTCACTGGACTTCTAACTTTCAGACCTCCTCTCTTGTACTCCAGACCATGTGGTTTCTCTATCCTCTCTTTCTGTCCGCCCTCATTTTAAATGCTTGGCCCGGAGCTTCCTGCATGATCTCATATCTGGCCCCTCCTATGATGTGTTAGTGTTTGCCATTTTTGCCAGTTCCCCCCTGCCTTTTACCTTTCCTTGGCTGCCATCTTTAGTCAGGCAAAATTTCCCAGCAACGCCTGGACATCTGAGGTGGGCATCTGCCCCCTGCCTCTCCTGCAGGCTGTATCCATATCCCTGCTGTATCATGAGTCGCTTAATGTTCTCAGAGTTAAGTACACAGTTTGCCCTGGGTGGCAGCCCTCTTCCTTTCAGGAAGTCATGGCTATTTACTTGCCATTGTTACACAATGTAACTTAAATGCCATATTATCCACACCCCCCTCCCCACTATCAAGGGCTGTGGGGGATACACTCTGCACCCCGTTGCAGTAACCAAGCTGAACAAGGACTGACCACACCCTGGCCACCTCTTCTAAAACAGACTCTAAGGCTCTAGATTGAATCTAATAAATGTCAGTCTTCTCTGGAAGACATTCAGGATCTTATGGTTCAAAATTTGTGTGGATGATTCTTTTGCAGTATGTCCACAGACCCGGTTTATAATTCATGAATATATTCCTTTTTGTTACAATTATAAAGTAAATTACGCAAGATGAAAATAAATTGAGGCCTTACTGATCTGAAGGGCAGTAAACTAATGCAGTCTTGCAAGTGAACAAATAAAATGTAGCTCTCTTTGAAATGTGCAATAAATATTTATTAATATTACAACATGTTTAATACTTGTTATTGAATGTACAGCCGACAACACAAGCCTTAATCGAATTCTTTTTAAATTAAGTCAGGCAATTGAAATGCACCCATCTCAGCAACAAAGAAAGAATTAATTATAGTATATCATCTTGGTTGGTTTCATAAATCAGTACAGCCCCTTGAGAAGTGGCTTAGCCATATATATCAAGAGCCTTAAAAATGCTTATTATTTTTGCACCAATAATTTTCTCTGTTAAAAAGTTCCCCAAAGGAAGCGATCATAGAAATGAACAAATATTTGTATTTATGTAAAGTGATTTCATTTACAATATCACAAAATTGGAAATAACCAAAATGTGTAACTGTAGGGGACTGTTTTAATAAATGATCATGTATATAGATGACAACATATTATGCAACCATTACAATTACATTTTTAGTGACAAGGGAGAAAATGTTACAGAATCTAATATTGAAGCAAAAGCTTTAACACTCAAGGGACACCTAAGGCTGCCAAATATACAGATATAAGATGTCTATAAAGGAGGCTGGATTTTGTTTATTTTGTAGTAAGAGGGGAGAGGAACTAGAGATAAAATGCCAACAGGTTAAAGAAAACACAGTGGGAAGTGAGGAATGAAAGGCATTAGGTGATGGACGGAGCATTCACAGAGACCACCCTCCACCCCCATCCTACCACACACACCATCTAAAGATCTGGGCTAGTGCTTCTCAACCTTGGCTGCACATTGCAATCATCTTAAAAATCCTGATGCTCAGACTCTATCAAGCCCATCAACTCGGAATCTCTAGGAGTCAGGACCCAGATATGAATATGTTTTTTTTAAAGCTCCCTAGGCATTTCCAATGTGCAGCAAGTGAAGAACCTGATCGCAGACAGTTTACATGGAGGTCCCACCCATTGCACAGTATAAGGAAGGAGAGGAATGAAGTCACAGCACCTCATATTTTGTTTCTTCCTCCATCCTTCTGTCCTCTCAGTAGGGCTTTGAAAGAGTCCCCTGAACCCACCAGTGAAGAACTACTTAAATTTTCATCAAATTTTTTGTTCTGGGAAAGGCAGGAGTGGCCTTCTCCTTCAGAATCCTCCTCGTTGTGGACTGGGGACTGGATGATGAGCCAGGCATATCTTTTCTGGAGTCTCCTCCCATAGGTAGTTCAAGGTTCCAGCTCCAGTTTGCCATTGGGATCACAGCAGCATTGATCAGTATTTCCTATCATGTGAGAAACACATGAGAAACACATGATAGAAAATGTGAGAAGATTTACAAGAGTCAGTTTACAGTTTCAAGTCTGGTTCCAAGTATACATGCAAAAGGTTGATGTTCACCTTTTGAAAGTCTAGGATAACATATTCACTTTGCCTTTGCTCAGATCTCAGCTAGGCAGTCCTCTCGTGATTCCCAGCACCATCAGCTGTGTCACCACACTCTCCAGTTCTTAAGCCAAACCCACGTGGCACCTTCTCATGGCCCACTAGCAAGAGTCCTTCCTCCCCTTTCCTTCCCGCATGGTTTTCACATTGTTCCCTGTGGCACGGGGTGGGGGTGGGGGGGTGGGGGGGGTGGAACCATTTCCCAGCTCTCGCAGATAGGTGCTGTAACTCGGGGAGCTGCCTCCTAGTTACATCCAGGGTTTAAGTTATGCAAACCTTCCTGGTTAGCCTTGTTGATATGAAAAACAACCGTCTTTGCATATCAGGTATGAAGCTATCTTGCTGTTATTGACATGCAAAATGACTCTCAATGGCTTTGCTCCTTGGCAGGTCTGAAGCTGGCCTGTTATCGAAAAGCAAAGTAACTCTGAAAGGTCCTGCTTCCTGTGTCCCTTCCCCCGTGGTGGCCAACCTTGGGGTGGGGGAGGGAGAATATCCTATATTTTTCTTGGGCACCCCCACATTCTGGACACTGTTACAATCCCCCTTTGGGGGGGGGTCCCTCACTAGACCCCGTTACAGTATCTTTAATTGAGGATTCTCTCAAAGATTGATGTGTAACACTAATCAGTGTTATACTGATCCTGAAACTGGAAAAAGCCGGTGTTCATGCTGCCTGTCACCTACCAAACCCAGTAAGCAGAGACAGGAATTGGATCTTTATGTGCCCTTTATTCAGATGGCCAGCGACCTGAGAAGGAGGCGCCTTTGTACCTTAACGGACCATCTCACATTCCCTTATAAACCAGTCTTTTTATAACAGAGAACAAAGAGTGGTGAGGGGTTTGGAATTCAGGGAAAATTAGGTTTAAAAAAAAAACTGCAGCATTCTGGCTTCGGGCGGTAACTGTCTCTCAGTGGCTGGAATAGCACCTTGATTGTTTACCGTCTCTCCCTGGAGTCAGGGTAGGCAGAAACTGCAGTTCCTGAAATAAAAGCTTTTCACATGCATATGCTACTTAGGCTTATCAAACTATTTCCTGAAACTAAAATATTCCAACTTTTGAGTCCCCCATCAATTCTAGCCAAGAACCACCTTCTCTATCCTCTCCTGGAAGGATGCTGGACACAAGGTTGGAGAAACAGCTTTCCAGTTCTGCAGAAACTAACCCAAACAAATCGTGGGAGTCACCAAGGACAGGGCCGGTAGCTCCACCTGACACCACTTTATTAGAGCACCAGCTGTCAAGTTCCATTTCTGGCCACAGGGCAGCTGGGCAGCACGTTATCCACCAGCAGCAGGGCTAAGGAGAGGAGCAAAGTAAGAGCTGCAGGCACACTGGTCCCCTGCGTGGGCGGCCATCCTTTCCCGAGCAAAACTTTTCCATTTTTCTACCAGATGTCCACAGTGAAAGGCAATAATCTCCCCTTATTTAAGTGACACAAAAGTTAGTTTGCCCTTTATTCAATAAATAGAATTCAATATAGATATGGTTTACAGAGACAACATTATCTCCCCGCTGGCCCCTGGGCACTAATTCATACGTGGAAAGAGTTCAGCAAATATTAGCTAAGCGAATGGGAACTCTATAGGCCTGCCCTCAGGTCAGCTGACATAGTCAGGCGGCATCCGTACCTCAAGGCAGTGTCTGAAATGTTCCAGGGTTGCTACAAACTACATATGTTTGGTGTATGGAGAAGAAAGTTTCCTTTTTATTTGAAGAGGTTGCATGAATTTTTAGAGAAAGTGGTAGTTTAGCTGTATCTGAAAAGGATGAGGAGAGTTGTAACAGGAAGATGTGCAAATCAGCAGGAATGGAAAAGTCTAGAATATTTTGAGAGATGAGCAAGGACCAAGGGCAATTGATATCTCATTAAATGGAATTTGCTTAAAGTGGGAACCATAATTTCATAAGTTATGCAGGAAAATTTGATTGGAAATTGATCTCAAAAGTGAAACAAAAACTTACAAACGTAAGTTTAATTTATATTTTACAATTTGTTAATAAAAACACAGAAATATGCTAAGTCTTAAAACAATAGGTCAGGGGTTGTACATGTGTATATGTGTTTTATACTTTTATAAAATTTAATTTTTATTGTATTTTTTCCCATTACTATTAAGTCCCCTCACACCACTCTCCTCCTACCAATCACCACACTGTTGTCCATGTCCATGAGTAGTTTTTCCTTTTTGCTCAATCCCTCCACCCCCTAACCTCCAGCTGTTATCCAGCTCTCCATTTATGAGTCTGTCCCCATTTTCCTTGTTAGTTCAGTTTGTTTGTTAGATTCCAGACATGAGTGAAATCATATGGTGTCTGTCCTTCTCTGAGTGGCTTATTTCACTTAGCATAATGTTCGCCAGGTCCATCCATACTATTGCAAAGGGTAAAATTTTCTTTTCTTCTTTTTTTATTGCTGAGTAGTATTCCATTGTGTAAATGTCCACTAGTTATTTTATCCACTCATCTACTGATGGACACTTGGGCTGCTTCCATATCTAGGTGATTGTAAATAATGCTGCAATTAATGTAGGGATGCTTATGTTCTTTTGAATTAGTATTTTCGTTTCCTTTGTATAACTTCCCAAAAGTGGAATTGCTGGGTCAAAAGGCAGATCAATTTTTAATTTTCTGAGGTATCTCGATACTACTCTCCATAGTGGCTGCACCAATCTGAATTACTACCAACAGTGCAAAAGGGCTCTCCTTTCCCCACATCCTCGCTTGTTGTTTGTTAATTTATGATGATGGCCATTCTGACAGGTGTGAGATGATATTTCATTGTGGTTTTAATTTGCATCTCTCTGATGATTAGTGATATTGAGCATCTTTTTGTACGTCTATTGGTGGTCTATATATCCTCTTTGGGTAAGTGTACACTCAGGTCTTTGCCCATTTTTCAGTTGGGTTGTTTGTTTTCTTAGTGTTGAGTTTTGTAAGTACTTTATAATTTTGGATATTAACTCCTTATCAAATGTATCAGCAAATATGTTCTCCCATTCTATGGGTGGTCTTTTTATTTTGTTGATGATTTCCTTTGTTGTGCAAAACATTTTTAGTTTGATGTAGTCCCATTTATTTATTTTTTTCCTTTTATTTCCCTTGCCTTAGAAGCTATATATGATAAAATATTGCTATGAGCAATGTCCAAGATTTTGCTACCTATGTTTTCTTCTAGGATGTTTATGCTTTTGGGTCTAATATTTAAGTCTTTGGTCCATATTGAATTTATCCTTGTGTGTGGTGTAAAGTGGTCTAGTTTCCTTTTCTGCATGCATCTGTCCCATTTTCCAACACCATTTATTGAATAGACTATCTTAATCCCATTGTATATACTTGCTCCCTCTGTCAAATATTAATTGACTATAAAGATATGGGTTTATTTCTGGGCATTCTATTCTATTCCATTGATCTATGTGTCTGTACTTATGCCAGTGTCATGCTATTTTGATTACTATGGACTTATAGTATAGTGTGATATCAGGTGGCATGATTCCTCCAACTTTGTTCTTCTTTCTCAGGATTGCTCTTGCTATGTGGGGCCTACTGTGGTTCCACATACATTTTTGAAACATTTGTTCTAGTTCTGTGAAATATGTTATTGAAATCTTAATAGGAATTACACTGAATCTGTAGAGGGAATCAAACCTGATACCAGAGATGAAATGCTAATTGCCCTGACTTATGATGTAAATGCTTCTCTCCCACCTCTGTAAGCCCTTTTCACGCCAATTGCCCTGACTTATGATGTAAATGCTTCTCTTTCACCTCTGTAAGCCCTTTTTGGGCCAAATCTATACCACGCCTCCCAAGACTCTTACCCCACTTAGCCCAGCATAAAAGGAATGCGGGGCTGTTGTTCTGGGCTCAGAATTTGGAGTTTGTCTCCTCTGGGCCCCGTTCACGTAAGTAAAGATCGTTCTCCTAACCCCTCAGTGTCTGGTCGTTTCATTTTTCCGTAACAAATCTATAGAATACTTTAGGTAGTATGGACATTTTAATGATGTTAATTCTTCCTATCCATGAGCATGGTATGTGTTTCCACTTATTTGTTTCTTCTTCAGTTTCTTCCTTCAGTGTCTTATAATTTTCTGAGTATAGGCCTTTTACACCTTTGGCTAGGTTTATTCCTAGTTATTTTATTGTTTTGTAGTAATTGTGAATGGGATTGTTTTCTTAATTCCCTTTCTGTTAGCTCATTATTAGCATATAGAAATGCAAGTGATTTCTGAATATTAATTTTGTATCATGATACTTTGCTGAATTCATTTATTAGTTCTAGCAGTTTTTTGGTGGAACCTTGGGGTTCTTTATGTATAATATCATGTCATCTGCAAATAATGACAGTTTTATTTCTTCCTTTCCAATTTGGTTGCCTTTTATTTCTTGTTCTTGCCTTATTGCTGTGGCTAGGACTTCCACTACTGTGTTGAATAAGAGAGATGAAAGCAGACATCCTAGTCTTGCTCCCAATCTTAGGGGTGTTAAAATCCCTGACTATGACTGTCGATCTCTCCCTTTATGTCAATCAAGATTTGCTTCACATATTTGGGTGCTCCTGGGTTGGGTGCATAAATGTTTACTAGGGTTATACCCTCTTGCTAGATTGGTTCCTTTCTCATTATGCAGTGTCCTTCTTTGTGTCTTACAATAGCCTTGGTTTTAAAGTTTATTATGTCAGATATAAGTACAGCTATCCTAGCTTTTTCTTTCTTTTCCATTAGCATGAAATGTCTTTTTCCATCCCTTTATTTTTTGTCTGTGTGTATCTTTCAAACTGGGATGCATCTCTTGGAGGCAACATTTATATAGGTCTTGTTTTCTTATCCATTCAGCTACCCTATGTCTTTTGGTTGGAGTGTTTAAGCCATTTATGTTTAAGGTAATTATTGATAGATTTGTATTTAGTGCCATTTTATTGTTAGACTATTTTCTTATATTCTTTTTTTCTTTTTCTTTTTCTTCTTCCTAAAGCAAGCCCTTTAACATTTGTTGCAGCGCAGGCTTTGTGTTAACAAACTCCTTTTGCTTTTTCTTGTCTCTGAAGTTCCTTATTTCCCCTTTGATTTTAAATGATAGCCTTGTTGGGTAAAGTAGCCTTGGTGTAGGCCCTTGCATTTCATCTCCTTATATATTTCATGCCACTCCCTTCGAGCCTGAAATGTTTCTATTGAGAAATCAGATGATAATCTAATTGGTGCTCCCTTGTATGTAACTACCTGTTTTTCTCTTGTGACTTTTAGGATTCTCTCCCTGTCTTTAATCCTTATCAGTTTAATTATGATGTGTCTTGGTGTAGGCCTCTTTGGGTCCAACTTGTTTAGGACTCTCTGGGATTCCTGGACTTATGTGTCTTTTTTTTCTTCACCAGATTAGGGAAGATTTTGTTCATTGTTTTTTCAAACAGGTTCTCGACCCCTTGCTCACCGTCTTCTGGTATTCCCATGATGCGGATGTTGTTATACTTCATGTTGTCCAAACCATTTCTTAAGCTCTTCTCATTTTTAAAAATTCTTTTTTCTTTTTTGCTGCTTTACCTGGGTGTTTTTTTCCTACCAAACAAGAGGATCAAATAAGTGTCTTCCAAAAACACTTATTTGATCCTCTGCTTCATCTAACCTACTATTTATTCCTTTGAGTGTATTATTTATTGCACTCTTTATTTCTGACTTATCATTTTCTGTGGTTTCTATGTCTTTCTTTCATACTGTGGAATATCCTTATAATCATTACTCTAAACTCTCTATCTGATAAATTGCTTGCCTCCATTTCATCAAGCTCTTATCAACCTGTTTGGAGTTATCAGTGATCCACAGCCTGTGGCTCCCTCTGCTGGGCCATAGTGTGAAACACTATAGACTTCCTTTCCTATGTTTGCTCTACTTTTCTCAGTGGTAGGGAGGTGACACAACTATACAGAAGATCTCATTTTTATTTCCTACCTTTCTTTTGTCCCTTAGGATGTGCAATGGAGCAGCATGATTGTTTCCCTGCTGTGGCTGTACACCTTGGCAGAAATATATTATTTTTTTAAAAGATTTTATTTATTTATTTTTAGAGAGAGGGGAAGTGAGGGAGAGAGGGAGAGAAACATCTATCATTTGCCTCTCACATGTCCTGAATGGGGGACCAGCCCACAACCCAGGTATGTGTACTGATAGGGAATTGTACCAGCAACCTTTTGCTTTGCAGGACGATATTCAGCCACCTGAGCTGCACCAGTCAAGATGTGTTTACGTGTGTTTATAAAATGTGTTTTATACATTTTACACAATTATATGGTAACATGAAATGACTTCTCTTTATGCTTGACTTTCACAGATTGGTCATGAACAACTTATACCTGCAAAAATACACGGTCTGGCAAAAGTAAGGCCTGCTTGAGTGTGGGTCATGCGGTAATAATATGGGTGTAATAATTTACAACAGTTTTAGTTTGAACATTTCACCTAAAATTTCGTATGGTGTACTTGAGTTGTGATGTTATGTTACAGAATTACATGTTATGATTTTGTAATAAAAGATTTTGTAATAAGAAAGGGCATTATTTTGTGCCACACCCTGTATTTGAAAGCGTCATGAATTTCTTCGACATCATTTTTATCAACCTCATAAAATGTTTCATTTTTAGTAATGTTTACAATTCCATTTGAAGGAAGTTGATAGTGTCTAACAGTCACTGAGAAATGAGCAGATTGACTCATAGGCCAGAGACATTAGAGGAGGTCCTAAGATTTTAAATGCACCCTTCATTGGAAATTATTTTTTCTTATGGCTTTTAGTTCCTTTTGGAACTCCAGCACTATGGAGACTCTGATAAATGCTCAGTTAATAAGGATCTCTTAAGTTGACTTTGGTTGGAATATAACATGTATGTTGAGAAGTTGTGGGATGGCAAAGTTTATTGGGGCCTTGAACACTGGCATGAAAAGGTGGGGCTTTCTTTATTTGCTTCATGGACAATAGGGAGTCATTTTAGGTGTTTGAACATTGAGAGTAAAGTGAATAAAGCTATCCTTTAAGATTTATCTGGAAATACTGGGAAGGATAGGTTGTAGTGGAGTTTACAGTTGTGCATCCAGTGAGGAGGCTATCCATCAACACTAGTGTTCCCTCACAAAATGTCTGTGGGGAAAGGTAAAGATTCCTCATTTATCAACCCTTTCTGTCCTCCTTTGACTTCCATTGCAATTGATGGTGATGCACACTTTCATTTATCTTTGTAGAATGAGAAACATTTTTCAGAACCATTTGCATGTTTTAAGCCCACACAAAGACTAATGTGATTGGCAATTTGGAACATATTGTCTTTATTCAGCTCTAGAATCACGCCTGAGGGAAGAAGAGTTAAGTAAGAAGGAAAACAGCTCCCTTTCTACCCTTTACCACCTCTATGAAAACTTTAAATTAATTTTTCACCTTGTGTTGTTTACTTTAGAAGGTAAAATAAATGAAGGGTGATAGGCTAAAGGCTCAGTGAAGTCCTTAAGATTAAGAAGAGCTGAAATTATTTTTTAAACTTTCTTTCTAAAGCCATTTATTTAATACAGGTATATGTCATGTTTTTGAAGCTTGAAATGAAGTGACCAAGTGATGCAATTTTTCCAGAATGTTACATGAAAATACTTTTTAACTAAGGTACTTTAAAAAAGATCTTAAACATTCACACTTCCCTTCATTCTTCCTTTTATAGCTTCCTCACCCCCAAGTATGTGCACATGCACACACATGCACATATGTGTATGCACACATGTGCACTCACACATCTGTGTACACATACTAAACAAGAATGTGTTCCAGTAGGAGGACGATAAATGGAGATTCAGTAGAAGAAAATTAATGCCATCCAAATAAGGATTTCGGAAGTTACGCTCTCATTCTCTTAGTTGAAGTTTCTGAAAATCTGTAATAGGTTTCTCTACGTCCTAAACAAATGTTAATCATGACCCAAAAAAGGAAGAACAGGGTAATTGGACCCTTGGAAAAAAATGTTTCAAAGGGTGTTGTTAGCAGGTAGAACAGCTTCAAGGTTGTTGCTCCAGCTCTCACTTTCTTTTTAAAAAAAAATTATTGTTCAAGTACAGTTTTGTCCATTCCCCTCCACCCCATTGATCCCCCTGCCCCTCCCATCCTTTATCTTACCACCTTTTGGCTTTGTCAATGAGTTCTCTATACATGTTCCTTAATTAGCCTTCTCCTATTTCCCCCTGTTATCCCCTCCCCCCTCTCCTCTGATTACTGTCAATTTGTTCTTTATTTCAATGTCTCTGGTTATATTTTGCTTGCTTGTTTGTTCTCTTGATTAGTTTCCACTTATAGGTAAGATATGGTATCTGTCTTTCACCACCTGGCTTATTTCACTTAGCATAATGCTCTCTAGTTCCATCCATGCTGTCACAAAGGGTAGGAGCTCCTTCTTTCTTTCCGCTGCATAGTATTCCATTGTGTAAATGTACCATAGTTTTTTGATCCACTCATTTAGTGATGGGCACTTAGGTTGCTTCCAACACCTGGCTATTGTAAATTGTGCTGCTATGAACATTGGGGTGCACAGGTTCTTTAGAATTGGTGTTTCCGGATTTTTAGGGTATAATTCCAGCAGTGGAATTGCTCGGTTAAAAGGCAGCTCCATTTTTAGCCTTCTGAGAAAACTCCATACTGTTTTCCACAGTGACTTCAGTCTGCATTCCCACCAACAGTGTACTAGAGTTCCCTTTTCTCCACAGCCTCACCAGCACTTGTTTGCTGATTTGACTATGATGGCCATTCTGTCTGGTATGAAGTGGTATCTCATTGTGGCTTTAATTTGCACCTCTCTGATGGCTAATGATGCTGAGCACCTCTTCTTGTGTCTCTGGTTCCTCTGTATGTCCTCCTTGGAGAAGTGTCTGTTCAGGTCCTTTGCTCGTTTTTAAATTGGGTTGTCTGTCTTCCTGGAGTGGAGTCATGTGAGTTTCTTATATATTTTGGAGATAAACTCACTAAGATCACAAACAAGACAAGGGCGTCTGCTTTCACCACTTCTATTCAACATGGTTTTGGAGGTCCTAGCCACAGTGATCAGACAAGAAAAAGAAATAAAAGGCATCCAAATAAGAAAGGAGGAAGTAAAACTGTCATTGTTTGCAGATGATATGATAGTGCACATAGAAAACCCTATAGACTCCACCAAAACACTACTCAACCTAATAAGTGAATTTGGCAAAACAGCAGGATACAAGTATTCAGAAATAGAAGGCATTTTTGTACACCCACAATGAAATATCAGAATCAGAAATCATGAAAAAAAATACCATTTGCTCTAGCAAAAACAAAAATAAGTACCTAGCAATAAACCTTACCAAGGAGGTAAAAGACCTGTACTCAGAAAACTACACAGACTGAAGAAAGAAATTAAGGAAGATACAAATAAATGGAAGCATATTCTATGTTCATGGATTGGAAGAATTAACATCATCAAAATGTCCACACTACCCAAAACAATGTATAGATTTAATGCCATCCGTATTAAAATACCAATGACATATTTCAGATACAGAACAAACATTTCAAAAATTTATATGGAACCATAACCAACCCTGAATAGCCACAGCAATTTTGAGAAAGAATTTCAAAGTTGGAGGGATCACGATGTCTGATATCAAACTATACTACAAGTCTACTGTAATGAAAACAGTCTGGTACTAACACAGGAACAGACACAGACCAATGGAACAGAATAAAGAACCCGGAAATAAACCCATATCACTATGGTCAATTAATATTCAGCAAAGGAGGCAGAAGCATAAAATGGAGTAAAAATAGCCTCTTCAACAAATGGTGTTGGGAGATCTGGACAGCTACATGCAAAAAAATGAAACTCAACCACCAACGTACACCATACACAAAAATAAATTCAAGGTAGATAAAAAAAACTTAAATATAAGTTGCAACACCATAAAAGTCCTAGAGGAGAACATAAGCATGGAAAGCTCAGATATTCCATATAGCAATATTTTCACCAATATGTCCTCTAGAGAAAGGGACATAAAAGAAAGAATAAACAAATGGGACTTCATCAAAATAAGAAGCTTCTGCATGGCTAAAGAAAAACATCAGCAAAAGGAAAAGGGAACCAATTGAATGGGAAAATATATTTGACAATGATATGTCAGACTTTGATGTCCACTTCTCATTTTCTAAAGCTTCTGGAGCTAGAGAAGGGGCAATGATTTTTGAAAATTGGATTCTATCAAGAGCTTCTCTATTAATATCTGTCCTGAATTCTATTAACCCCCCTTCCTCCCAACATCCTAAGTTGAACATGAAGGCTATTTCATTATTTTTAAATCAAGTACTTCACTGAAAGCCTCAGTCATTCCTTCTTGGCAAGATGATGAAGATAGAAAACACGTTGCTAACCCATGTCAAGCAGGCAGTAAATGTACTGAGCTCCTACTGGGTGCTGGCAATGCTCCAGCAATAAATGAGGCAGAGAGGTCCCTGCTTTAAAAAAAAGTAACTTTCCTGAGAAAGTGCAGAAAAGAAAAAAAAATGAACGCAATAAATTCCATTACTGCTAAGAGCAATGAATTGATTAAAGCAGGAATATGGGTTGGGATGGGAGTGGAGGGAGCTGCTTCACCCAGGCTTATCAGGGTAGACCTCCCTGAGGAGGTGACAGTTGAGTAGGACTCCACAGACAATTTTAGACTTGAATACATATTGGAACTGAAAGTCAGATTGAGCACATTGATCTAGGATTAGTCTCCCCAAGACTAAGTCCCATTTCAAAAGCTGATAAAATTCCTGCAGTCTCACAAAAGTGCTTCCTTTCCATCTTTATGGAATGGAACAAATAAGGAGCTTGTCCTTTCACAGATCACTTTGTGGAGTAAGAAACTCTCCTGTAAGTTGCACAGCAAACGTTAAATAAATGGAAAGTTTTATGGGGTTGCAAGGTTTAGATCCCCATATTATGGATAAGGAAATGGAAGCCAGGGAGTTTAAGTGAGTTAACTGCCAAAGCTAACATGCACAAAGGTTGAGGAGTCTTGGTGGCTTAGTTCAGCGTTTCTTGAATGTCTCCCAGAGTGGGAGAGCGGGACTGTGGAGTTTCCCAGTCTCTGAGAATTTCTCTGCACACCTCTTGAGGGCATCAGCTGTCTAAACACGCCTGGCAGGTGGAAAGGAAATGGGACTGGGAAGGAGACAGGATCTGAGAAGCGATTTTGTTTGGCTGAAAATCTGCTTGTGAGCACTGTTTTGAATAATGGAGTGGTGGATGACAGTTTTGTTTATATGCTTCCAAATTGCCTGGATTTTTCCAGTTGTAGCTTTTTGCACGCACAGTCAGTACAATAAGGGCAGTCTGGATTAGCCCCTAGGGCGAGCCCACTGGGTAGAATTTTGGAGGACTGAAACATGTATGGCCATTATCCAATGTCCAAGGAGGTACTGGTATATTACTGTAATACTGTGTGGCCTATGTATGTTTTGGATTGTGGGAAAAGGCAGCCCATGGATGGTTCCCTGAGTTACTGTACCATTATGCAGTTGGAACAGTATTGCTAACAGTTGGACAAATGGGATGAAATCCATTATGTCAAGGCATTTATTTCATTGTGTAATAGGGTTTTGTCAGGGACAGAGAATCGCTCCATGTACAGAGAAGGGAAGTGGCCTCAAAACCTCTCCATGACGGTAAGACATAGGAAGGAAGAGAGAATAAGGAGACAAACC
>PVJD01009077.1:0-66379 GCA_004026545.1 Mormoops blainvillei
CCACAAAGACTATGTAAAAATTAATTCTTCATAGTGTAAAAATTGAAACTTCATAGTGTAATTGCCTTTATTTTCTTGTCAACTTTATGGGGATTGGGGACTGGGGGAGAGTTAATCATTACTTCATTTTTTTTCATTCGCCTACTGTCTATATACCCATCCTTAATTCCTTTTCCAAGCTCTCTGGCACCATAATAAAACCCCTTTTAGTACAGACAAATATATCAATTAATTTATCAGTTCCAATTCCTTTTTCTTGAAGGTATCCCCTCCTGGAGCTCATCATCCTCTTGTTCTAATCTGAATTAGTTGCTCCCTAGATCTGCTTCACAGTTTTTGTGTTGGGTCATTCCTTTATCATAACATGGACTTCCTTTGTCTTTTTCCTATATGAGCTCCTCTGTTTCCTGGTACTTTGATCTTCCTTTTGGTTAACATTCTCACCTAATTTCCTTAGATAAAGAATGCATAGGAACCCTGGCTGGGTGGATGACTCAGTTGGTTGGAGTATCCTCCCACCAAAAGAAAAGGTTGCAGGTTCAATCCCCAGTCAGGGCACATAAAGAGGCAAATGACTGATGTTTCTCTCTCACATCAATGATTCTCTCTCTCCCTCCGTCTCTCTCTAAAATCAATAAATATATCTTCAGGTGAGGATTAAAAAAAAAGAGTGCATAAGACACCCTACATACAAGTATGATTTTATTTTCCCTTTAATTTGTTTGGTTGTCTCTAAGCATAGTTTGAATATATTATCTCTCAAATATTGAAAGCTTTGTAACATTTCTAGGCCTCTTGGTTGTTACTGAAAAGTCAGATGCTGCTTGGTTGGTGATCCTTTGTAAGCAACCTTTATTTTCACCCTGGAAGCTTTTAGATCTTTCCTTTATCCCTATTGGTCTGAAGTTTCATGATGATGTGCTTTGGTATGGGTCTTTTTTTATTTATTGTGCTGAGCATATAGCAGGTTCTTTATTCTGAAAGTTCATGTCCTTGAGTTCTAGAGAATTTTTTGTATTTCTTATATTTCTTCCTTGTTCTTAATCTGTTCTCTCTTTCCGCACTGCCAGACAGGACCAGATGGGTCAGATGTTGGCTCTCTTAAATTGCACCTTTAATTTTTTTTAAAAAATCTTGTTTCTCCCATATTAATTTGTTGGTTTTTTTCTACTGTCTAGAAGATTTCTTCAACTTTATCTTCCAGTCTATTGAGTGTTATTTCTGCTTTTACTTTTTACATTTTCCAAGAGCTTTTTCTTAGGTTTTAGTTATTCTTTTGTTTTTTTAGCATCCTAATCTTTTTATTTAGTTAGTTTTAGCAGCTTTACTGAGGTATGATTAATATACAGTGACCCATAGCTATTTAAAGTATATGGTTAGATAAGCTTTGACACACGTATATACCTGTGAAACCATCACCACAATCAAGATAGTGAACATACATACAGTCCCGAAAAGTTTCCTTGTGCACCTTGATAGTCCCTTGTCCCACCTCTCCCATCCCCAAGCAAATCACTGCTCTGCTTTCTTGCAGTCTCATCCTAATCATTTTTTACAGATACAATGTCTTTTCTTAACTCTTAGCCATTATAGTTTTCTTGGGCTCCTGGCATTATCTCTATTTCCTTAGCAATTCTTTTGAATTCATTCTTTTTTGCTCTTGGATGTTAGAAATTTTACTCAAGTGTGTGGTAGACCTTTGGTTATATGTTTTTATTTAAGAGTGAGACCCAAAAATCTGATTGGAAGTTATATACACATGAGTGCAGCTTGTAGATTTGTGGTCTTTGTTATGAGGTAATTAGGTGCCCCTGCCCACAACAGATTTCATTATCTATTGGTGTTTTTTCCTCAAAAGGGATAGTTTTCCCAGCTTAATCTTCACATCTGCCGCCTAGGAATAAGCATGAGGTCCATGGCTTGGGAACCAAAAGTGGGTCAGGGAGAGGCTGGCTCTCTCATTGTTTAGAGTGTAGAATTTCACTTAACCCCCCAGTTTCTGGTAGGACAGTTCTCTACCATCCGCAGTGCCTGGTGTCCCAACGCTGGAGTCTCAGTGGTTGGTGTCTCTAGAAAAGCACCTTCATGCCTCCTTCATTATAGAGGGGTTTCTGAAGGAAATACAATAATTAACACATGTGTTCAATCATGTACATTTGTCCCCATAGAGTATTTTTCAAAAGGATTCTTGAAATTGGAAAGACTGTCCCTGCTCTCTCTCAGGGAAATGACCTGCTAGGCTATGGGAGTAGCCGTGTCTTGGTTCAGGGAAGTGGTGGAGTGCACCTGAGCGTCCAACTGCTCGCAAGTAGACTTTCAAGAAATTCTCCTGTTTTCTGCTTCACCCCATACCTCCAGCTTATCATATACTGTTACCTCTAATTCCTGAGCTTTTCAAAGGTTCTGTAGCTCAAATTGGCTTGCTTTCTTTTTGGCTTTCCTCCCCATTGGCACTTAGGTTTCAGCTTCGTCCACTGTACTAAGTCAGTTAGCCTTCCCCTTTGTCTTTATCTCCTTTCTTTGTCACCCTTTATTTATTTTCCTTCACTGTAGAGGTGTTTTTGGAGGGAACAGAATAAGCATATGTGTTCAGTCTTGCACATTTGTCTGCTGAGAGTGTTTTTCAAAAGGATTCTTGAAATTAAAGGGACTGTCCCTGCTCCCTTCCAGGGGAAAAAGCACCCAAGCCACATCTGTTGGGGGAGGCATCATGTTTCCTCAAGAGTGGGAACAAATTAAGGCTTGTCATGCCTTCTCTGAATGGTTGCCAAGACTGGGCCACTCCTTTGGTTGAGATAAAGTACGATAAAGTATTTAACTTATTACTTTGTTAAATGTTATAAACTGGCAGAAAAAGATAAACTTGTATATCACATTTCTAAAAATGCTTCACAACTTTCCAAGGAGTGCAGTACTCACAGGGATACTGACCGGTATTCATCACAGTATTGTAACTAAAGAACTATACTTCTGATTCCAAGTACCAGTCTTCATAAAAGGAGTTATCTGCATCCATAATTGAACACTTTATTGGATCTCAACTTTTTCTAGTAGGCTCACAGGTCCCCTGTGGTGAATCCAACATCTTTTTAACTTATGCAAAGAAACTGAGAGATGTTTATAAAATCATATTGCCCTGTCTCTGAGATGTACAAATACAATTCTATATTTAACACTAGAGTTTTATAGTCACCTCTACCCCCCAGTACCTTTAAGGAAAGAAGCTTGATAGGCTCATAATCTTCATTGTATTTAAGCCTCCCAAAGTCCTATGGAGTTTTTTCTCCCTACAGGTCTAAACTAATTACAACCATTTATATTAACATCATTTTTTAAATTTATTTTTAAAAATAAATTTTTATTAGAATAGTTTTAGATTTACAGAAACAGTGTGAAGACAATGGAGTGAATTCTCATATACCCCATAGCCAATTTCCCACATTAGTCACATCTTGCATTCATATGGTACATTTGCCACAATTGATTAACCAATATTGAAACATTTTCATTAACTGAAGTCCATACTTTGGTCAGGTTTCTTAATTTTTTTGCTGTTTTTTTTTCTGTTATAGGATCCCATTGAGGATCCCACATTACATTTAGTTTAACATCAGTTTTTTTTTTAAAGACCTAACATTTGTATAACACATTAAAATTTTTCATAACACTTTAGTGTTTTGCATCCATTTTCTCAGTGAACCAAGCTTGTGCTCAATGACCTATATGGTTTTTAAGCTTACTAATGAGTCATTTCCATTTCTCCATTTAAGGATTTCACAGTCACTCATCAAAAATGTCAATATTTCGTTGTTCATTATGCATCCACCTGCTCTGTTTTTAGTGATCTTGTTTCCCTGTCCTTTCCTCTTTTCTAATTATTTTCCCAGGAATCCAGCAAGACAGGAATGAAGTGCTTTAGTCTGATGACTCTCTGCAGAAATAGCGACCGAAAACAAGCTGCTGCCAGATTTTATAGCTTTCTTGTCCTGAAAAAACAGCGGGCAATTGAGCTGAGCCAGAGTGGCCCCTATGCAGATATTATAGCTACAGTGGGCCCGATGTTCCATAAAATATAAAGGAAATCCAAAACGTGTAAATTTATGTCATCACTGAAATTTCTGTGTAGATTGTTTGGTTTAAAGCAGTCACTGTCTGGAAGCAGCCGAAGGTCTGATCCATTTCATAAGCAGGTTAACCTCGCATTTCTTCTCTGTAAGTTCAGAATAATCATAGCCAGAAATGGAAACTTATATGCTTACAGAAATACCGAATTATAGCTAAGTAATATTTTTCTGTCCTCACCCAAGGACATGCTTAATGATTTTAGAGAAAGCAGAAGGGAGAGAGAGAGGGAGAGAAACATTGATGTGAGAGGGAAACATCAATCAGCTGCCTTTTGCACATGCCCTGACAGGGACCAAACCCGAAAGCCAGGTATGTGCCCTGACTGGGAATTGAACCAAGACCTTTCAGTTTACAGGACAACACTACAACCAACTAAGCTACACTGGCCAGGGCTAACTAAGTTTTTATATATATATATATATATATACATACATACATATATATTTAATTTAGCTGACTTGAATGTATAGCATTTACCATTTCCCTGACCTGAATGTTGCACTTAGGATACATTTTTTAAATACTATATGCCTTCAAGAAACATTCAAGGATGCCATTAAAGGCTATTTTACATTGGATTATTTATTTAAAATTTATGGGATTAATTAATAATTAACACTTTATTTCCCCACAGGCAATAGTTTATTTAATTCAAATTCATAGCCTTGATTTGATGTAGTGTCATGGTTTTTCATCTAATATCTTAATTGAAGAGTTATAAAATTTGTCTTTGTTTTAAATTATTTGAGTGGCTTTTAGTCTATTTATAGGACATTTAACCTTTTTATTCACTATTTAATGATTATTATAGCCACCATTCATATGTCAGCAAAACTAAGAATGTTTCTTATGTTAAAAAATTAGCATACTGTCTGCAGCTAGAGTTCAAGTAAAGCCACTAAAATAAATGTTCTTTTACTTGCTGTTTACTGGACATTTTTTTACATTAAAACTATTGTTTTTCTTTTTTCTTACTTGAAGTTCGTTAGGAAATTTTCATATAATGCTCTGTGGGCTCCATAGTGCACTATAGAATGAAGCCTGTGGTACTTTCCAAACACTGTTTTACTACAAATGGAATTCTACAAGACCTCTTTGAATATATTGACTGTAGGATTTAAATGTCAATTGCCTGTTTAAAAATTTATTATTTTTTAAATTGATATACAGAAAAATTGACTTTTTCATTTTGGTGCACAGGTCTGTCACTTTCAACACACATGTAGATTCCTATAACCACCACAAGTGGGGTACCAAAAGCACCATCACCCCAAAAAACTGCCTTGTGCTATCCCTTCGAAGTGACACACTTCCCCATTCTAACCCCTGGCAACCACTCTTCCACAAGAATATAGTTTAATTTTTATTTTTCTCTTGTCCTGTAAATGGAATCATATAGTATGTAACCTTTTGAAGAGTGGCTTATTTCACTCAATGTAGTGTTTTTGAGGTTAGTCCAAGTTGTTACATGGATCAGTGGTTCTATTCTATTTTTTGCTGAGTATTATTCCTTTGTCTGGATATACCATAGCTTATTTATCTATTTATCCCCTGAAGGACATTTGTTTCCAGTTTTTGACAATCATAAACAGTTGCTACATATACTTGTGTCAGTTATTGTGTGAATATAAGTTTTTATTTCCCTAGAGTGAATAGCTAGGAGTGAGATTGCTTGGTCATATGGTAGGTGCATATTCAACTTTGTAAGAAATCGCTAAATTATTTTCAGAGTGGATATACCTTTTTGCGCTCACACTAGCAATGTATGAGAGTTTTCACTTGACTTTTTGTTTACTCTTTATTTTGAGATAATTGTAGGCTCACATAATTGTAAAAATAACAGCAAGATCCTGTGTGCCCTTTGCCCAGCTTCCCTCAAAGGTAACATCTTGCATAATTATAATATGGTATCACTGGAAGTTCACATTGGTACAACTCACTCACCTTATTCATATTTCACCAGTTTTACATGCACTTATTTGTTTGTTATTTAGTTCTATGCAATTTTATTATATGCGTAGCTTCATGTGAAAAGAACAAACAGTTCCATCATAAGGATCACTTGTGCTACCCTTTCCTACTCACAGCCACCTCCTAACCCGCTCCCTAGCCCCTGACAACCACTAATCTATTCCCCGTCTCTATAATTTTGCCGTTAATACAATTGACCTTTGTAGGTTAACTTTGTATCCTGAGACCTTGCTAAACTCACAAATTTATTCTAGGAGTTTGTTTTTCTGTAGATTCCTTGGGATTTTCTATCCAATCATGTTGTTTGCAAATAGGAACAGTTTCATTTCTCTCTTTACCATCTGCCTCCAGTGCAAGGAGGAAGGCATTCACTCTTTGACCATGAAGTATGGCGTTAGTTATAGCTGTTTTTGTGGGGGGGGGGGTGTGGGGGGATGTAGGTAATTTTTATCAAATTTGGGATATTCCTTTCTATTTCTGGCTTGCTGAGAGCTTTGTGGATTTTTTTAAGTCATGAAAGTATGTTGAATTTTAATTGCTTTTTATGAATTGATTGATTGGATCATATAATTTTTCTTCTTTAGATTGTTAATATGGTGGGTTATACCAATTAATTTTTTAAAAGATTTTATTTATTTATTTTTAGAGAGGGGAAGGGAAGGAGAAAGAGGGGGAGAGAAACATCAATGTGTGGTTGCCCCTCACATGCCTCCCATTGGGGACCTGGCCCGCAACCCTGGCATGTGTCCTAGACTGGCAGTTGAATCGGCAACCTTTCAGTTTGCGGGCTGGCACTCAATGCACTGAGCCACACCAGCCAGGGCACACCAATTGATTTTTTAATTGTTAACCAGCTTTGCATTTCCAGAATAAATTTTATTTTGTCATGGTGTATTCTTCTTTTTATGTATCACTGGCTTCAGTTTGCTAATATATTTTAACAGCTTCATTGAGATATAATTCACATAGCATCAAATTCACCCTTTTTAAAGTGTTCAATTCATGGCTTTTAGTATATTCACAGTATTATGCAACCATGACCATTGTCTAATTTTAGAACATTTTCATTGAACAAAAAGAAACCTCATACTCACTAGCAGTCATTCCCCACTCGCCCCTGCCCTACACACATACAACTCCTGGTGGCCTCTAGTTCACTTTCTGTCTCTGGCCTTTTTTATCTGCCTTCTTTCAGCATAATGCTGCTAAGGTTTATCCATGTTGTAGAATATATCTGTATTTCATTTCTTTTAAGGGCCAAAGCAATATTACATTATGTGGATATACATTTTGTTTATCCATTCATCAGTTGGTAGACATGTGGGTTGTTTTATACTTTTTGACAATTATTAATAATGCTGTTATGAATATTAGTGTATAAGTTTTGTATATATATGTTTTCATCTCTCTGGGATATATACCTAGGAGTGCAACTGCTGATTTATCATATGATACCATATTTCTCTTATAGAGATATCACATGGTAATTCTATGTTTAACTTTTGAGGAAAAGTAGCTGCATCATCTTATATTTCTACCAGTAACATATGAGAGCTCCAATTTCTCTGTATCCTTGCCAACAGTTTTGTTATTGACCCATTTTTTTATTATAGCAATCCTAGTGAGTGTGAAGTGATATCTTGTGGTTTTGATTTGCATTTTCCTAATAACTAATGATATTACACATCTTTGCTAATATTTTGTTTAGGATTTTTGCATCTGTGTTCATGAGAGATATTGGCTGTATTTGTCTTTTTTTGTATGGTCTTTTTCTGGTTTTGGTATCAGGGTAAAATATAAATAACTTGGAAAGTGTTTCCTACCATTTTATTTTTTTGGAAGAGACGGTGTAGAATTGGTGTTATTTCTTCTTTAAAAGTTTGATAGAATTCACACATGAAACCATCTGGATCCGGAGATTTATATTTTGGAAGATTTTAAACTATGAATTCAAATTTTAAATAGTTGTAGGGCTATTCAGTTACCTGTTTCATTGGCTGTGAGTTTTGGTAATTGTGGTTTGCAAGGAATTATTCCTTTTCATCTAAGTTAGTGATTACGTGTGTAGAGTTGTTTGGAGTATTCTCTTACTATCTTTTCATTGTCTAAGTCCATAGTAATAACTCTTCTTTCATTCCAAATACTATTAATTTATGTCTTCTAGTTCATTTTCTCTTTAGTAGTATTAGAGGTTTACTAATATTATTGGTCTCTTCAGAGAACCAGCTTTCAGTTTCATTGATTTTTCTCTTTTGTTTTTCTTTTTTCCATTTTATTGGTTTCTGCTCTGATATTTATTTCCTACCTTTGGCTTGCTTTGGATTTATTTTGCTTTTATTTTTATAGTTCTAATAAGGTGGACACTTAATTGTTATAAGACCTTCCTCCTTTTCTAATATGAATACTTAATGGTATATATTTTCCTCCAAAAACTGCTTTAGCTGCATTGCACAAATTTTGATATGTTGTATTTTCACTGTTTTTTAGCTCAAAATGTTTTCTAATTTTCCTTGAGACTTCCTCCTTGACCTGTGGATGGATTATTTAGAAGTATGTTGTTTAATCTCCAGGGAAGCTTTTCCTATTCTTTTTCTGTAATTCATTTCTAGTTTATGTCATTAAAGAACATACTTTAAATGATTTTGATTCTTTTAAATTCACTTCAGGTTTGTTTTATGACCTAGTTAGTATAGAATCTGACTTGGTACAAGGAGTGTTCTATAAATGGCAGTTGGACCTAGTCGGCTGGTAGTGCTGCCTGGCTCTTCCATATCTTTGCTTACTTTCTGTCTACTAGTTCTATTTACTACTGAGAACAGAGTGGCTGTGTCTGCAGCTATAACTGTGAATCTCTTTCTCCTTTCAGATCTGACAGCTTTTGCTTCATGTACAGGGTCCAGAGAAGTAAGGCCTGCTTGAATGTGGTCGGTAGGGCAATAATATGGGTATAATAATTTATAGTTTTAATTTGAACATTTCACCTAAAACATCATATGATGTGCCTGAGTATGATATCATTGTTACAGAATTACATGCTTATGATTTTGTAATAAAAAGGGAGTATTATTTGTGCCTGACCCTGTATTTTGAAGCTCTTTCATTAGGAGCGTTCACATTTACAATTATTATGTCTTCCTAGTGAAGTGACACTTTTATTGCTGTATAATGGTTCTCTTTATCCCCAGTAATTTTCTTTGCTCTGAAGTCTTCTTTTTCTTTTCATTTTTAAAAAATTGAAATAAAATTGGCACACAATATCCTATTAATTTCAGGGTTGCATCATCATCATTTCATATTTATATCCTTTACAACATGACCACCACAATAAGTTAGCATCTGTCGCCTAAGTTATTACTATATTATTGACTGTATTTCCCATTCAGAGCATTACATCCCTGTGACTTATTTTATAACTGGAGTTTGTACCTCTCATTCCCTTCACCTATATCACTCACTCCCCAAACCTTCCTTATCCTGGTAACCACCAATTTGTTTCCTGAGTCTGTTTCTGTTTTGGTTTGCTTGTGTTATTTTTTAGATTACACATATAAGTGAAGTCATTGGTATTTGTCTTTATCTGTCTGTGAATTTCCAGACAGCTTTTTTTTTCTCCATCCAGCTTTCCTTTGATTAGTATTTGCATGGTATGTCTTTTTCTATCTTTTACTTTTAGCCTACCTATATCATTAAATTTAAACTGAGTTTCTTGTAGTTGTCTAGTTCAGCCATTTTTTATCCATCCTAATAATCTCTGTTGTAATTGATGTGTTTAAACCATTTACATTTAGTGTAAATATTGACATGCTTGGATTTAGAGCTACCATTTTTTTTTCAGTTTATTTCCTCTATGTTTTTAATTCTTGTATTTCCCCCTTTCCTGCCTTATTTTGGAATAGTTGAACATTTTTTAGAATTCCATTTTAATTTATCTGTTGATTTTTACTATATCTTTCGTTACATTTTTAAATGGGAGCTCTAAGAATTACAAAATACATGCTTAACTTTTCACATTCTACTTAGACTCAGTATTTTACCACTTCAAGTGGAGTGTAGAAAGCTTGCACCATGTAAATTCCTTTACACTCCCTCCTTTATATTGCAGTTGTCTTATGTTTTACATTTACATATATTGAAAACCCATCAGATAATGTTGCAATTTTTTCTTTCAACTGTCAACCTATTTTAAAGAATTCAGGAGAAGAAAAGGCTATTAAATGTCCTCTGATATTTACCATTTAATTGTTCTTTCTTTCCTTCCTGGTGTTTCAAGTTTCCTTTTAATATAGTTTCCTTTCTAAATAAAGAGTTTTCTTTAGCAGTTCTTTTAGAGCTGGCAATGAATTCTCTTAGTTTCTCTTTATCTGCAAATGTCTTTATACCATCTTTATTTCTGAAGGGTATTTTTGCTGGGTATATAATTCTGGCTGACTACTCTTTTCTCTCATTAATTTAGATGCCCCTCCCCCATTTTACTGCTGCCCTCCATGGTTTCAGCTGAGAAATCCAGTTATTCAAATCATTATTCCTGTATAATTAACACATCATTTTTCTCTGATTGCTTTCAATATTTTTTCTTAGTTTTTATTTTCAGTAGTAACTGGAAGTCATTATTTTTCTATTGTATCATTATTATTTGGTTTTTCCTCTTTGGGATTCACCAGAAAGCTGGAGCTTGGAGCTTCACTCCTCTGTTTTGCTCCCATCTTCCCACAGTTGAACCTGCATGGAGCCAAGTGGTGGGGGGACAGAAAGAGAAGAAAAACAGCAGAGGCTTCTTATTTCTCAGGACCACAGCTACTCTGATTGGAGAAGTTTCTCCTCCCTCAGAGCTTTAGGCACCTGTGGGTCCCTGTTGTCACAGCCATCACTGCAGGATTGCCTGGAGGCTTGGCCATAAGACAATGGAGAAAAGACGGAAAAAGAAAAGAAAAATTATTCCCCCCACTCACCCTGAGGATTAGGGGTCTCCTTTCCTGACCCTCAAGTCAGAACTAGGGAGACACTTTTCAGAGCTTTCTTTGTGTTGATTATTTAATTCCGGATTTTGGCTGCCTTGAAACCAGGCCAGGGCTACTAGAGAAAACAAAAATAACTAGTGCAGTCATAACTCAATTCTGTTCCCATTTGCCTGCTAGTATTTTCTCTTCAGAGTCTTCAGGTAGTTGCTCTGTGCATTTTGTTCAGGTTTTATTACAGCATTCAGTGGGAGGACTGTGCTTAGCCAAAACCGGAATCAAAATTGCTCTTTGAAACTAAACCAATTTAAGTATTTCTCAATTAACACAAAACAAAACTACTGTTTTTTTTAGAATAGTTTTGTTTTATGCTTAAAATTCTCATTTGTTGCAGTTTGCATTGTAACTGAACACTGGTTCTCTTCAATCACATGCTTTATGACTCTGCGGAGAGAGTTCTTTACTAGCCAGCACCCTCCAGATGGGTGTATTGTGGACGGAGGTGCTCTCTAATTTTGGGGCGTTCCTTGTGGAGATTTCTGGAAAATGTAGTCTTCTAAGTATCAAGCAAAAAAAAAAAGAAAAAAGAAAAGAAAGGTGGGGGTAGACAGACAAAATAGTATATTTTTAATGAGAATCTCAGAAATTGCCTTCTGATAAACAATAATTACACAGCTTCCTTTGGTTTTACTTTAAGTGTAAAAAAAGTCACGTAATTTAGGTGAGCCTTAGGGCAGATAAAACATTTCATCAATTAACTTGCTAATACAGCAGTAGGGGTGTTTTTAGGCAGCAGGCCTTATTTCACATGGCTTTTTCAACTACAGTTTCCTATTCCTGCTACAATTGCTCTACATGTTTTCCCACAAAGCATAATGTGCTGATGGTCATCAGTCATCTGATAAAAGAAGTCAATTTAATTGAACGGAGGGAGAAATATAACCAATGATGTATATAGGCCTTTGTTGCAAAATTGTAGGCATTGTTGTTGAGTGATTTACCTCAAACCAGAGCTACAGAAAAAGATTTAACTCTGAAAAGCAGCAGTTAATTGAATATTTATTTTATTTAATTCTTCATTCTTTTTCAGGTACATTAGAAATAATAACCAGGACGGTATTGCAGAGTCACCATATAAAGTCAGTGAAGTCACTTTACAAATTCTTCTTCTGGAAAAGTCTGCTTAGGAGGAGACTAGAGGGTCCCAAGTTCAGCCTTGCCACAAATAGGCACTAAGGACACAGTAGGGAGCAAAACAAAGTCCCTTCCCTCATAGAGTGTACATTCTAGTGGGAGTGATAATGACAGACTAACAAATAATTACTATACAACACATCAGCTGGTGGTGAAATACAGCAAAACTAGGGCAGAGGGAGTGGGAAAGAAGGGTGGTCAAACCTCCTGGAAACAGTGATACTTGACAGAGATCTGGAAGGAGTGAAGGATGGTTTTGAGCAGAGAATGACTTGTCTGATAGTTAGGGCTGGTTCAGAAGGAGGTAGCCCCTTCCCACTGCTTCCCGCTTCCCACACATGAACCACCTGAGAGACCAGGCCCAGAGAGCAACTTACCGCTTGTGCAGCTTTCTCTTGCTGCACAGCTGGAAGCGGAAGGGTGAAGCAGAGATTCCAGTTTTCTGGACTTTTCCCGCATGTTGTCCCCCTTGTCCTCCTGTGATAGTGAGGGAAGGCAGAAAAAGGTGTTTCATGAACATTTACTTTAGATCGTCGTTGTTTACATTTCCATCTTTCCAATGATTCACCATCTTAACTTCAAAGGAAAACATTTCGTTTTCAGGTATTTAAGATTCTTGCTATCATTTTTCTTAGTAGTCCAAGTGTAATTTTCTTTAAATAACCCTGGTACTCAAAGGTACTGGGTTTGGGGAGTGAAAAATATTCCTAAAGAAAAGCGGATCAAGTGACTAATTCACGTAAGCTGACTGTGTGCCAGGAAGCGAGACTGGTATCATCATCCCACGTTACAGACCAGAAAGCTGAGGCCCAGAGAGGTCAAGAGGCTGGCCCAGGGTCACACAGCCTTTCGGTGAACCAACACACTTTCGGCGACGCCCCACGGCCCAGCTCTACGCACAGGCTGGTGTGTAGGTGCGAGGGGACGCCACGCTGCGTGCTCGCGCCTCCACTCCCACGCCCTTTGGAGCAAGGTGCTAACTATCTCTTTAAGAAGGAAAGTGAAGACCAGCCGCTTACGCAGCTGCCGGCGAGCTGCGGACTGGCTCGTCCCTTCCATCCACCTCCCCCTCCCCTCCCCGCCCCTCCCTCCCGGCAGCCCCAGCCCCGGCGCGCACCCAGTTGGCCGCTTCCAGCAGGGGCTCCGGAGAGCAGTTCGGCGGCCCTGGCGGGGCAGCCGAAGACATGGAAGCCTCCGCAGGTGATGACGGGACCCCGGGGACCTCCGGAGCCACCCCCCAGCTGCGCCCTACGCACCCCAGAGTGCCAAGTGCGGGGTGGGGGAGGGGAGACGCGCACCGCACTGGGGCGCGGAGCGAGCGCGGGGCAGGCAGCCTGACCTCCCAGCTTCGCGGCTGCGGCGGCCCAGCTGTCAGCGGCCAGGGGCTCCGCTACCCGGGTGTCTCCGCCCGCGTTCATCCGCACCTGTCTGTCTTTTTTTTCCCACCGCCGCAGGTTGCTGATCAGGGCCAGGCAGCTGCAGCAACGACTGCAGAGGCGCTGCGCCAAGCCGGGCCGGAGTGGTGCGAGCCGGCGGGGCTGCGGAGGGCGAGTGGACACAGGTGAGGAGGCCGCGGCGAGCCAGGAGGGACCCCAGCGCTGCACCGCGGTGGGTGGCGGGCGGGGGCCGCTCGCTGCGGTAGAATCCTCAGAGGGCACCGGCCCGGGAGGGGTTAACTGTGACTCATTCTTACCCTCCCTCCATTCCCCTACATCCTTCTAATTGCACCCTCCTACCACCACCACCACCACCACCACCCTTAAATTCACAACTAGAGGATGCTGATTGCAACAGGGAACATGCCTAAGGTGGACAATTAGACGGATTAAAGGGGCTTACCCTATTCCTATTTGTTTTCCTCTTCCAGCATTTGGCAAACATTTAAGCCTCTTTCCTTTTGGAGGAGGAGCAGAGGTACCTGGGGGTGGGAGAAGGATGGAACCCCACACCCAACCCAAGGTCAAGTGCCAGTGACTGCCTCCTTCCCATATCCTCCCCCCAAGAAGCATCAGGGCCCTGCAGTAGATCTGGAAAAAATGCCCGTGACCTCTAGGGTGGGAGATCTCGGCCTCAGTCTCCCCGGAGCTTCCATGGGAAGTGACGCCTTCTCCCTCCACTCCTCAGCAGGGAGCTGGGCAGTTTGGAACACCTACTGGCGGGGGAAGCCCTATATCCCCTTCCTCAGCCCTACTGATGGGGAGAGGCCTCATTTACACACTGCCGGTTTCTTCTGCCTGCTCTGCCTGCCTGGTGCTGTCGGATAGGCTGGAGTTGCTTCCCAGAAAAAAGGTTGTCTCCACAGGCAGGGTGGTGTAGGCAAAGTGCGGGAGATTGGGGTTCTAGTCCCTTGGCTTACTAGTAGGCCACTAGTAGCCATTTTTAAATTCTTTAAGCGTGGGTGCCTGTCTGCTCCTCTGTGCAATGCAGGAGTTGGATTAGATGGTCCATACAATTCTAAGGTGCCACTCAAGCAGCTCTAACACATCGGGGGACCCCTTTCTTAAAGCAACCTGGGGGTTCAACTTGAGCGTATAAAATAATTGGGGTCTCCTCAGTTGATCTCTTTCAAGTCGGGACTTCTCAAGTGAAACATTGACCTTGTGGGTCTCATGGAGCTGAAGGCATAAGACAGCCCTGTCCTGGCATCCCTGTGCCCTCACTGGGGTAACCTTGGTCAAGTTACTTCCCTTCCCAAGCTTCAGTTTCCTTGTCTGTAAATCTGGAAGGAGGGTACATGTCTCAAAGGGTCAATGTTAGGATTAAGGGAAACACTTAAGGCTGTGCCTGTGCCTGGCACATAGTAGGTTCTCAGAGACACAGGACTTGGGAGATAGACCAGGGAAAGAGGAGAAGCTTCTTTTAGTCCTCTCCCTGCCCCACCCCTGCAGGTCTCTTCTACATCCCTGTGGATGGTGTCCCTGCCAGGGGACAATGAATGGTGGCGTGTGTTGGGCTGCTGGGCTGAGGGCCTAGGAAGCAACCAGGAGATACAAATGTTTGCACCGCAAGGGCTGTGACATCATTTTAGCAAACGATGGTCCCAAGGAGGCATGTAAAGCCCAGCACTGGGTTTGGAACCTCTGCACATCTGAGAGCAGAGTTTCTAAGGGAACAGCAGCATCAGAGTCTTGTGTGCCGGCAGAGGGGCAGGGACCAAGGTGTCCTGGTTGCAAATGGATCCCACTGTTGCCCCCGTACCCTCCCCGGAGTCTCTCATTAGAATCTCCCTGAGACGAGGCAGCTAAGTTTTTGGTGTCCATATTTTCTATTCTTTACCTCCCCTCCTGCTGTCATTTTCAGCCTCTCATTCACCCTTTCTTGCTCTGGCGTATTCCACAGATACAGCCTGCCTCTCGACAGCATGATAAAGAAGGGTTCCCAGAGGGTGGGGCAGGACGTTTTTACCGCTGTACCATTTGGACCAAAAGAAGTTATGATGTCTCTGCCTGCCCTATATCGTCCCAGCAGAGGCCCCTTTTTCCTCTCTGTATCGTCAACCTCTAGTCCGTGACTAGGCACAAAGCGGGTTTTCCGTAAGTTTGAGGAAGTTATGTCCCTAAGCCAGCTGGGATAGGGAGAAGTTGCCGGTGTGAGTGAAAGCCCCTTTAAGTATAGGGCATTGTGCAGGTTGTCGGTTGTCATTTCTGTTACCAATACTGTTACTGTCACTGTTGCCAGCGGCCACCAGTGGTTTTACCCTTTCCTCAAGTTAGGCTTAAAGGGTCTAGATGTGCCTGGGAGAGTGGCGTCGCTGGCAAACAGATGGTGCTAAGAAGACCATGAAGGGAAGAGGATGGGGAAAGAGAGTGATCCCAGCCATGTGCTGTGTTTGGGGCGGGGGTGGGGTGGGGTGGCAGATAAGAAGAATCAGTTGGCTGAAATGGAGGCACAGTAGAAAATCAAGAGACCCAGGTCCCCAGTCTCATTCCGCCGTCTCATTGCGTGACCTTGGGCCAATCACGCCTCCTCTCTGGACCTCTGGGTCTCCAGCTTTGACATGGGAGGGCTGGACTACCTGATCCCTAAGGTTGCTTCTGATTCTGTCATATTTTTTTTCAAGTGGATTTTGTTAAACAAAAATGAGGATATTATTACTCTCAGTATCATTGATGGAGTACCAGACCATTACCTATCACAGGTAATCCTCATAACAAATTATACGTAATTGAAAGATGATGAGACTGAGGCCTAGAGAGATTGACTTGCCTAAGACTGCACAGCTAGAAGTGGTAGAACTGCTATCTGACACCAGGTCTGTCTGACTCGAAAGAGCATGCGCTTGCAAAAGTTTCACTGCCTTCCCAGTAGACCTCGCTGTCATCACTGTGAGTTGTGTGTACGCTGCACGTGTGTGTAAGGGTTTGAGAAGGGAAAGGCATTTCCCCAAAGTAATTACTGCAGAGGACTTGCTGGGTTGAAGAGTCTGTAATTCAGCGCAGAAAAGTCCACCTTTCACTGTGAGCCCTGCTGTGCACGTGGGTGGTGGGTGCCCCTTTACCAAGGAGTATGGCCAGGAGTGAATGACAGTCACGACAGATAACATTTTTTTAGCACATCCTATATACTGTGCTGTTTTACACGAGGTCACTGTTTTACTCCTCGGACAGTCCCATTAGGTGGGCATTATAATTTTACAAGTGAGAAAGTGAGGGCAGAGAGGCAAGGGGTCTTGCCCAAAGTTACACAGCTAATTTGTTGTGAAGCCTGAGAAAATTTTGCTGGAAGTGCGCTGTACTGGGAGTCAAAGAGCAGCTTTCATTCTGAGCCCTCTCACTGACTGAGTAGCTTTGGGGAAGCCAGTTTCCTTCTGAATGTCCATGCTCACATCCCCCAAAGGAACCGGCTGCATCTCCTGGCTCTAGAAGACCTAAATGCCACCTTGGCCCTGAGTAGGGGTGGAGGAGATTCCTTGTCTAGCTAAACCTTAATCCGCATTTGTTTATTTATTAGCCTGGGTGCAGAATGACTGGGATAAGTGCACAGGATACAGGAAGGAGTAAGAGTTGATCTTCAGTTTTAAGAAGCTCACAGCTGGCAGGAGGATACAGATATTTAAACCATCTAGGAATCGTGACAATATTGACATGGGGTGTAATGGGACCAGGAGAAGGGGGTGGTCCTTTCTACTCAGTGGTCAGGAAACCTTAAGAGAGACGATACCATTGTCATCTCCTTATTTTTGGTATTGAGTTTGTTTGTGATGACGGTGATGATGATGATGATAAATATCCTACCCAGCTTCAGACATTACCAAACAGTTTTAAAGACTTGTTGGTTTTTTAACCCAGCAACCCAAAACGAGGCCCCAGGGACAACTCAAGCTCACTCGGTGGCACAGTTCTGGTGGAACTATCCATTTGTCCCGGGTGGGCCAAAACCTTTCCTGTCCTTAGGTGCTCATAGAGACAGGACTCTGAAATTCCTCTAGGAAAGCCGTCAGGTGCCTACAGCCATGCAGCAGACTTGGGGACTCCTTCCTCACTGTCTGTCCTCAGCCTTCCTCCCGTCTGAAGCACCGGCCACCTGGAGAGGTAAAGGCCTTTACCCAGGATTACTCAGCAAGGCTGGGGGCAGAACTCTGGCCTGACGGGACTGCATTTCTCAGCTGCATGCAGTCATCCTGCATCCAGGCCAGCAGAGGCCTGAGGGGCCGTTTCTGCACTGGCCAGGAACCTCACACTGAGTGAAGTTTTGATGCAGGTGCCGTGAAGCGCAAGCCAAGGGCCCTGGACAGGGAGAGGCCCGTGTTCCCCAGGCGGCTCTGCACCTCTTAATAAACAGATGTTTATGAAGTGTTTATCACATGCTCAGCACCATCCTCTGGGTTGAGGTGCTGAGTCAATCAAGAGGGAGTGTCTGGGAAGCAGCCTGGTGCAGTGGAAAGAGCCAGTGCCGGGGACTTGGGAGACTCAGCTCTGCTCTGTTGCAGACTCCCTGGGTGGCGCGCTGGGTGGCCTGAGGTGCGGCCCTTTGCATTTGCACGCCTGCAAAATGAGAGTCAGTGGTGATCTCTAAGGGCTTTTCAAGCTCTGACTGGGCAACAATTCAGCCACTCTTTCTTCTGTTCTATTACCACTTTAGGGGGTACAAGAGTGGGTAGGACACAGAGCGCTGTAACTTGAGGAAGAATGAGATAAATATAACAAGAGGCACGAACAAACGTCCTGTGGGTCTGCTGGAGGGAGAGGGCCCGGGAAAGGCTCAGTTCAAAAGCCACCCCTTCAAGGTTAGGATGAGATGCAGATAGAAGGGGTTTGCTGTTTTGGAACCAGGAGGAGTAGCAGAAGCGTGTTGTCACTCTGGGACAGGAAGGCTTTACGGCAGAGCGGTGGTCCCCAGACTTAGATTTTAAAGATCGGTACGTTTGGGGATCTCTCCTAGGTTAGCCAATGTTTTATTTTGTCATATAAGGACATTCAAATGACATTTATTAACACCACGCTCTAACCAACTGAGCTAACCAGCCGTTCTCAAATGACATTTAGAGTTCTGTTTATTATCGCTATCATATAGTGAAAAAGCATTTTAACACCCCTGTCCCCAAAGAAAGAAGGCTATATAATACTGGGAAATAAAAAGGTATTTCTTAAAATTGAATGCATTTTGCTTTATTAAATACTCACTGCATTGTCCATATATTGCTCATTTTACTGCAGGCTAGTGTCCTTGTGTTTGACTTTGGATTCAGGCTGCTTGGGTTTGGATCCTGGCCAAGGTACTTTTTCTCTCAGAGCCTCTGTTTCCTCATCTGAAAAAGGGGGAAATGCAAGGGACCTCCAACCCAGTTGTCTACACAGGCAGAACAGGTTGGGCTGTTTGGGGATTACAGCAAATTGGAAGCCGCCTGCTTGAAAGAGGCAGCTGCTAGCTGGCGCTTGGGTCCAGTGTTGTCCGATATTCTGATTTCTAAGACAGAAATCTGGATGTTTGTTTGTGACATCTCTTAATGTTTAAAATGTGGTCAACTAGGCAACATTTTAAAATGCACATATTAGAATGTGTCTGTGGCAGGTCCTCAGTCTGTGTCCTGTGGTGTAAAGTTCCAGATGCTGGACACGTAGTGCCTAGTGGATGTCAGCTGAGCATGAGGGCGGAGAAGGGAAGCCAGGCGGCGAAGGTGGGCCCGGGCCAGGGCTCGCCTCGTCTGTGAGGCAGCACGGTCCTTTGGCAGCTTGTGATCGTCTGCCGCGGGGCCTCCAGCTTCAAAGGCCCTGTTTGTGCCCCTTTCGGCAGCACTGTCAGGATTGAGTCTCTAAGGACTGAGGCCTCGAGACACCTCTGTGCCCCCTTGAAGCTGGCACTAGCCAGGCTTTCTTAGCCCAGGGTCTTTGGAAGCTTGGTCGGCAGCCTCAGAAGAGGGAACCTGGCTGATGGCCCGTGCAGCCTGGCACAGAAACCACCTTGGGAGACGGGCACGGAGAGAGGCTCTGGCAGCACCTCAGTGTGAGGGAGGGGTGGCCCTGTCCTCTGGAAGCCATGCTGGCCTTGCCGTCGAGGCCCCACCACCCTCTGCTTGGGCTATGTGAGGTCTGGGCCATGAGCAGTCTTTCCATGTCCGGCTCTGCCACACAACCACCCCCGAGGAAACGTGGGGACCCGGTGGTAGAGGAAGCCTAGAGCACCCTCAGAGAAAGCCCTCAAGGGGTTCCCAATCAGCAGAGGAGCCACACTGATGCGGTTTCAGGGCATCCTGGGATTCCGATTGGTGCCTCTAATGACAGTTTGTACTTTGTGGCTCGTTAATCAAATATTCATCGAGTGCCTGCCATGGTAAGGGTTTATCCTGGCCACCGTGGGGAAATGCAAAGAAGTGTCTACATTCATTCGTTGTACCAATATGCACGGAGCATCCAGGCACCAAGATGTGGCCTCTACCCTCAGGGAGCGTTTTAGCCTGATAAAGGTATACAAAGGGTGCACAGGGCCTGAGTCATCGAAATATTAATAACAACCGCCATTTCATGGTGTGTCTGGTGAACGTTAGGCACTAGCCATACAGCACCTGTTCAGAGGGTGGATATGGGGACTGAATGAAGGACACAACACTATGCTCGGCACACAGAGATGCTCAGTGAAAGGGTAGCTGCATTCGTGTTAACCTGGAGAACTGAGCAGTTCCAGAAGAAAGGTCAAGATGCATATGGGTCAGAGAGAACAAGAAGCAGCAAAACATTTCAGGCCTGCTGAGCATATGTTATTGTCATTTCATAGATGAGGACGCTGAGGCTCAGAGAGAGGATGTAGTTTGTTCAGTTACACAGCTGCTGTGTAGCAGAGCCTACACTTCAATGCTAGGCTGTTGGGCATTGCAACTCTGTTCTTTCTTTTAAGCCATATTGCCTCTAAATTAGTGATTAATGAACAAAATAATGAAACTACCACACATGAATGGTGAAGCACAGTTCAACTGGTGAGGTAGGGAGTTTTTACAGTTAAGAAAACTGAGACTGTCAGAAAGAAGAAACTGGCCAGAGTTATAGAGCCATGAAGCGGTGGGGTCCACATCCCAGCCCAGGTGTACTGGACGTGGCGTCCCACATTGTCAGGACAGAATAGTCTTCAGGGGTTAAAGGTGATTGCCTGCAGATATTCAGAGTCCAGTCACAGGGGAGAGCCCAGGCTGAGCACATAGGTCTGGATGTTCTAGAGAGACTTCTTGCAATGGGGATGGAGTTTGGAATGGCCATGCTTGACAGTCTTGCAGACCAGACGACCTGGAATTCTAGTAGGACCCGTCATGGGTGTTACAAGCGGTGGGTGCCACTGGTGTTCCCAGGAGAAAGAATAACTCTAGGCTGGGGCTATTTAGGAAGACTTCCTGGAGGAGGAGGGAGAGCTAGCACAGGATCTAAAGGTCTGGCAGAGTAAGGGCTGGGGAAAGGGAGAGGAGTGGGACTGTGTAAGGTGAACAGATCGTAGGGAAGTGAGCGCACCAGTGTGGCTGGGCCACAGGGCTATGGCCCCTCAGCAAAGGGCATTGTCCTGTTCTCTTGAACTTTTGAAATGGTGGAAATGGAAGCATAGTGAGTCCTGGGTCTTTCCCAAAGCCTCATTTAGAAGCCAGCTTGGCATCACTTCCATTTCTTACCTCTCTTCACGGTACCACTCACCTCCCTCCCATCCAGAAGTGGCAGACGTTGGACATTGAGTTCAACTGGGAGCAAGTCATCCCAAACTTCACCTCTGTGGTGAAGGCCATGGGACAGTCTCAGATGGACAGCCAAGGCCCTCTTCTTCACATTTGGGGCCCAGAGCCAGAGTCGGGCAGCCTTGGCTCCCTCCACGGAGGCAGCCCTGGGCCTCCTAGGAGCTACTTGCTGCTCGGAGTGAGCACTGGTCTCGGAGTCAGGCCTGGCTCGTCTCCAGCTCTGCTGCTTGTTAGCCTGGGACCTCAGACAAACTCCTTACCCCTGGGACCGTGTTCTCTCCACCAAAGAGGGATCTGCTGACCTCCTCGGCGTGGAAGGGCCTGGAATACAGCAGCCGTCCCCTGTCTATGGGCCTCAATAGCTTCTCTGCCCCTCTGCATCCCAGCTCTTGTCCAGGTTAATGATGACAGCTACACTGCATAGCAGGTGCAGGGACGTGTACCCTTACAGCATCGTCCTACAGCTCTGTGGAGAAAAGTATTATAGAAGAAGAAATGGAGTCACAGGGAATTTAAGCAACCCATCAGGGCCCCATAGCGATTGTGTATGGCTGAGCTACCAAATCTCTGGCGCCAGGGCCCACGTTCTCCACCTCCACCACCACCATCCTTTTTCTTCCTTTGCTTTCTCATTGTTTCTCTCCCCCCTTCTGTTCTCTTAGGCCTGTGACTATCTGTTCCTCCCTCCTTGGCCCTTAGCTGGGCTCATAGGAGCAATTTTACCTGCCCTGGGCCTGATTGGAGGGAGCCTGCATGAGACCTAGAGAATGGCATTTGGAAGCTTCGTTGCCTCAGAAATGTCCCTAAAGGGCCCTTGGACATGCTCTGCCCCAGGTCAGCAGTGTTGTCTCTGCAGGCCATTCCTTTCCACCTCAATTACTTTTACTCGCCCCAGTTCCCTCTGCCCAAAATTTTCTTCCTGCCACTACTACCATCTCTCATGCTCCTGTCTCTCTCAAGGCCCAGCTCAAATGCCACCTTTCAGGGTCGTTCTTCAGACTCCCACAGCCCCTTCACAGAGCCCAGGCTCTTAGACACCATGTCATGCTTCATGCTGTCAGAGGGTGGAGGGCGCCTGACCCCTCCACGCCTACCCCTTCCCGGCCCTGCAGAGACTAGCCATGCTGGGTGGCGCCTGGGGCCCAGACCGAAGCTGCAGGACAGCCAGAACCAACTCCTGGTTTGTGGCTTCCTCTGGAAAGCCGCTCTCCACCCCCACAGGAGGGGGCTTCTCACCTGAGGGTTCTGTGCCTGGGAGGCGACAGGCCTCAGAGTTCGGCGGGACAGGCAGGAGATGGTCATGTAAGGAATCCCGGAGGCCGGCACCCAGATGAAGGAAACTGGGATCCAAACCTAGATGGTGGCAGACCCTTTGCCCTGACTGGTCAAGAATAGAGAGCATGGACTTTGGAGGTGGGCACATTTGGCTGCCATCTCGGTCTCTACCACGGTCTTTCTTGGTGACTATGGGCGAGTCGTTTGATTTCTCTGACTCTTTGTTTCCTCAGTAGTAAAAACAAACATCATAAGCAAAACCCCAGCCTCTTACGAGCAACGCTGGCATGAGAATTAAACTAGATTAGAAATCTGACATGTGTTAAGTCCCCTGCACAGGGTTTAGCACACAGTAGGTTCTTAATAAATGGCATACCCTTCCATCCACAGTTAGAAAGAACTTTATAACTTCTCTAATTTTCCAAAGATCCAGTGCATCTTCAGTTGGTAGTGAGCTCCCCTTTCACTGGAGGAATTCAGCCTGGGCCTAAGGAATGTTATTCAGAGAAATGGAGCTTCAAACGGATGTTGGGCTTTGAAACCTTCAGATTCTCCCCTGCCCTGAATTCCTGTGATTCTGTGAAGACCCGACTCAGATCTCATCAGTCAGTTACTAGAAATCAGTTAGGTTTTTGCATGGATGTCTGTTCAGCACAGAGGAAATAATTCTGCTGGAGTTGCACAGTAATCGAAGGCTTTCTCCCAGGAGGTGGCAAGGCTAGACACAAAATCAGGCCCAAGAAGAGCTCCAACAGATCCTGTGAAGGGAACCTGGCTGGGGCAATTGGAGCATGTGGCTAAAAGTGCAGGCTGAATTTGGGGGAGGCTACGTCATGACCGATAGAATGAACTGCCTAAGGCAAGGACTGTGTTTGATTTACTGCTGAATCCCCAGTGCCCAGCTCAAGGCAGGCACACAGGAAGTACTCTGGAAAAAATAAAGTGAGCAACTGCAAAGTATTGCCTTGGTGTCCCTAGCAGATCGAATCCTGGCTTGAGAGGCTCTTAGAGTAACCCTAGAGGCCCCGTGGCGGCGTCATACTCCACGCGCCTGTGCGCGCGCACCTGGCTTCCTAAGTAAGACTCGTCCTGCCTGCTGCTGCTCCTCCTCCTTCCCCTTCCCCTCCTTCTCCTGTTTCAGTTTTATTGAACTATTGCCAACAAGCAACAAGCTGCACATACGCAAAGTGTACAATTTGGTTACTTTTTACATAGTTATTAACCCACAAAACCATCACCCCCAGCTAATAATGGACACATCCATCATCCCCAAAAGTTCCCTCTCACCTTCCCTCTTGTACCTCTTGTAGCTCCTCCCTCTTGTGCCTTTCCCTACGGGCCCCCAACCCCCAGGCAACCACCGATCTGCTCTTACTACAGATCACTTTGCATTTTCTAGAATTTTATATAAACGGAATCATACAGTATGCACTCTTTTTTTTTGGCCTGGCATCTTTTCACAATTCAGCATAATTATTTTGAGATTCATGTTGTTGTATATGTCAATAGTTTAGTCCTTTTTATTGCTAATAGTATACCAGTGTTATAAGGGATAAGCCATGATTCATTTATTTCTTCATTTGTTGGACATTTGGGGTTTTTTTTTAAGAACTAAAGTTGCCAGAAGCATTTGTGTGTAAGTTTTTGTGTGGTAATATACTTCCCTGTTCTCTTGGGTAAATACCTAGGAGTGGAATGGCTGAACTACTCAGTGAATATATATTTGACTTTTTAAGAAACTGCCCAAGTATTTCTGAAGTGGTTGTACCATTAGCATATGAGCGCCCCAGTCCCTCCATGTCCTCACAAGCACTTCTTAATTTTAACCACTCTAATGGGTGTGTAGCTGTAGCTCCTGATGGCTTTAATTTGCATTCTTCAATGAGTAATGATGTGGGGCACCTTTCGTCACCCATATGTCTTCTCTGGTGAAGCACCTGTTCAAATATTTTGCCCACTTTTAAGTCTTTAAGCATTTGGTTGTCGGCCATCTTATTATTGTGTTGTAACAGTTCTTTATATATTCCGGACATAAGTTCTTTGTCAGGTATATATTTCACAAACATTTCCTCCCAGCCTGTGTCTTGCCCTAGAGGGCCCTGTGGGCATTGCAGACTGTGTGTGTGCACCTGTGTGTGCGCATGTGAGCGTGTGTGAGAGAGACTGGCTTCCTGAGAGACTCCTGCTTCTGAAATCAGTTCTTCCCCGCCGATGTCTAGAGTCACAGAAAGACAGCACCCACAGGGGCTTAAAGTTTGTGAGTCTCACAGCTTCATTTTGCAAACAGGGAGCCTGAGGGCCTGAGATCCTGGGAGGCGCAGGTCGGAGCTCACACAGACCTCCGACCTCTAGAAGGAGCAGGCCCGGGGCTGGATGCCTTGACTTCTTTTATTCCTGTGATTCTGGGTGAGTCGGGTAACTTATCTGAGCTTCTCTCACCTTGTCTGTAAGATGGCACAGCAGTGCCTTCCTGTGGGCTAGAGGCCAGGGCAGACCTTCCAGCTGATCCACCCCGACTTCAGGCACCATCCGTTGCCATCAAAAGGCCTTGGGGAGGCAGAGCCAGGGAGCCACGCTGGGCCAGGTTTGGGGATATGCCGTCGGGAACCTTTCCTGCTTTGCCCTGGGCCGTGCGGAGCAGTGTCTTCCCCTCTTCAGCCCCAGCCCTGCACAGCTTACAAGCAGCACACATGCTTAGACCAGATGCCCCTGTATGCATGTGCATGTGTGCACATGAGTGTGTGAGTGTGTAGGCTTAGAAGCTCTCGAAAGATGGTCCCCAGGTGGGGATGCGTGTCAATGGCCTGGGTCCGTTGGTGTGAGAAGTGCTCCGAAAGGAGCGAGGGCAGGGGCCTCGATGGCGGGGGCCGCGAACTCCGTCTTCCGTGAAGCTGTACCCAGGCGGCCGCGCCCGACTTGGGCTTCGGAGGAGAGGAAGTGTGGGAGGGTTTTCCAGGCAGAGGGCACCACACAGACAGAAGCATGGCGGAAATAAGCGCGGGAGAGTGCGTGCTGGGAGTCAGAGCTGGCCTGACGGGACAGCAGGGGTCGCGTGGTCACAACAGCCCTGCGAGGTGGGGAGTGTTTTCTCCATTTTACAAACGGGGACCCTGAGGCACCACAAGATCAAGAGAGTGTGTCCTTAGGGCTGCGGGTCCGTGGCAGAACCGAGTGCCGTGGCCCCCACTGCTGTGCTCTGTCTGCTGTTTCCCCGGGGAAATGGGCGGCGCACTCTCTCATGGCCCCTTGTCCTGGTCCCTGGCTAGTGTGTGGGGTTCTCAGGACTCTGGGGCACCTGTTTGGCCCCTGAGTTCCTTCAGCAGGTGTTTGCTAGGCCTTGATTCCCAGCGCAGCCCTTTCCAAGCACCTGGGAAGACTCCCAGCCACGGAAGGCATGGCACCCACTTTGCTTGTGGCTCTCGCGGGCTGCGCAACAACTTAGCCACATTCTCAGGCCCAGGCGTTGCTGTTGACAGTGCACTGGCCAGGCCTGCCACTGTCACTCTGGCTACTTGTGTGATTTAAGCTGGCTATATTGCCACCCTTGAACAGAAATGGGGTTTTTTTATTAAGGCAGAGAGGGTGCTGAACGTCCAGTGGGCAGTGATTAGCCCGCATCACCCCCACCTACCCAGAGGCCTGGGCAGCACCAGGTTTCTGCCCTCTCCCATGTTCCCCACAGCCCAGCTCTCCTGGGCCCTGAAGAGCCTACCTCCTAAGTTTCCCTTGAGTCCACCTTTGCTTCTCTCCTTCCCTCGCCTCCACTCCCACTCCAGCTTTCCTGGTGCTTCCCATCAGAGCTGGTCCAGGGTTGTCTCCTGTAATGTAAACCCGACCTCGCCATTCCTCTGCCCAGAACTTTTTCCTGCAGACTCCAGTGGCCCTCCCAGCCTTCCTCCCTATTCGCCTTCTGCCCCCACACTGTCTGGTCCTCCACACCCAGCCCCTTGGGTCCCACTCCTCCAAGCCTCTGCAGGGCTAACCCCTGCCCACTGCTTTGAAATCGGAGGGCTCCTACACAGACAGCTGCGCATCCACCCTTCAGAGCCCTGCTCAAGGGTCCCTCCTCCTGAGTTCTGCACAGGGACTCATACCCTCCTCCACCCAACCCCTGCCTGACCCCTGCTTCGATTACTGGGACTGTCAGAGGAGGACCCAGCACAGTAGACACTTGGTAAATATTGGCTGAAATGGCCCTCCCAGAGCTGCCACATGGAGACGCACTGTAATCATGAGAGGGAAGAAGCTTTGGAGGGACTCGTTTTCAGTCGTGCAGCTGGGCCACTCCTGAGCAACTCAGTTCCCTCCTGGAGGCCTCAGTTTTCCCCTTAGCCAGCGGCCGAAGAGACACAGAAGGATCATCTGGGATCATTCTTGTATTTGAACTTGAGCTCATTACCTTTTAGGAGGCAAGGCCAAGTGCCAGTGGTATTGTTGGGCGGAAAGCACGGCTGATGCGCGTGCGTTACAGGGGAGGAGAGTCAGCCGGCAACTCAGCCCTAGGAAAGCAGCTTGGCAGCATCTTTTTGACCTTACAAATCTACTGGGGATCCATTCTGAGGAAATAAATCTGAACACAGCAACGAAATTAGGCACAAAGCTATCCGTCATAGTATTATTTCCGATAGGGAGAAAGTCTAAATGTTCAACAGAGGGGGATGTTAACTATGATGGACCCATGAGATGAAATATTATGCAGCCCATAAACTACTTCTAATAAAAGCATATGCCATATTATGGGCAATTCCTAAACCATGTCACATTTTTTTAAAGATACAAAGGTTCATATATACCATGGTTATCACTGTATGAAACTAACAACCCCCCCCCCCAAAAAAAGTTTTTTTCTGTGCCTAGGAAAAAAACTAAAAGAGGCAGCAATAAAATTAATCAGTGGTTTATCTTTGAGTGGCAAAACGGGAGGTTTTTTTAAAAAGGTATATGCTACTCTTGGACTATAATTACTACTTTCATAAATATATTTAACATTTGAAAAATACCCAGTCAGAGCTCCGGGAGCACGTTTTAATTCATGACCTTCTTGGGATGAATTATTCACTTGCCTCTGGGCCTTGGTTTATAAAATAAGGGAAAGAAGCTAGTGTTCGTGGGGCAGTGCATGCCAGGCTCTTCACTGCATCATCTAATGAAATCTTCGCTGTTGAAACCCTGTTTTTCAGATGAGGAAGCTAAAGTGTATGGTCAGTCTGCTTAGAACTAGGTTTCCAGCTGGATCCTGCCCTAGGACAAAGCCCCTGCTCTGCGCATTACCCCAGGGGCCCCTGTGATTATGAAGGTCTCTGCCTGCTCAGGGGGAGAGGCAGGTGGGAGGGACACCTGAGAGCACGGTGTCAACAGAGCTCGTGCAGGAGTTTCTCTTACAGGGTGGCAGGTCGGTGTTTGCCAGCAGGTGGGAAGAGGAGTGCTTTTTGCTGACTGTAGCCAGAGCCGGTGCTCTCTGCTGGACCTCCCTACCCAGTTTTCCTGAACAGGATGTCCCCCTCAGCCCAAGTCCCCTGTTCTGTGTTCCCAGCCTCCTTGTGCATCCTGGTGCCCCGAATTCAGAGCTGCGAACCGTGGGCTCGTGTCCCAGTTCTACCACTGATTTCCCTGGTGCCATCCACCCCCGACCCCAGCCCCTCTACCTGTCCGACGGGATTGACTAGATAAGAGATCCCAAACTCCAGCGCCAGGCAGCCGCCACAGCTGCCCAGGTGTGAGAGCAAGAGCTCTGATAAAGCGCTGGCCCACCTTTGCTGTGCTAGAGTGAGACACAGAGGCTGCAGGATCTTTGGGGTTGTTTAAGACAAGCTAGAATCCTGGACCTATGAAAATAATGAAAGCTCTCAATTTACAAATGTTGACTAAAATTAAAATACATGCACATACAAGGAAAGTTGTCTGCGGGCACGCTAGGAACTGTGGGCTGCCAGTTTGGGACCTCCAGAGTCCCCCGCCTCTGAGCCCCTTCTGGCTGTGACCCTCCGGTTCCTGGATTCCTGCTCCACACATCCTGCTGGAGACGGCGCTGGGCAGAACAAGGCCAGGCCTGTGAGAGCAGGAAGGTCAGCCAGCTACGGAGGAGGAGGCCCTGCGTCTGGCTCTCCTGGGCACCCCCACACGCCCTAGGCAAACACAGAGGCCTGAAAAGGTTCTATCCTGCCGCCTGCCAGAAACTATATCCCAGCTGTGGCTTATGGGTTGTTGTGGCTTAGACACTGGGCCTGGCAGCTTGGCCTCACTTTCTGGTCATGACAATAATTAACCTCAGGTACAGATAAGGAAATTGCCCCTGAGTGTGACCGACCTGAAAGCGCGTAATTCCCAGCTGAATCCGGGCATGTCTGACTATACTCCGAGCTCATGTGAAACAGCTATTACACCGTCGGCAGGGCCTGCTGGTGGTGGTACTGATGGCAGCATCTAGCACAGGGAGCGGAGAACCCACACATGGGTGTGATTGTATGTGCACACGTGTACGTAAACACAACTAGACCTGATGTGTGCAAGTCTGTGTACTGGGTAGCTGTGCTTAGGACGGCCGATTCTCATTGTTTGTGATAGCCATGTTCTATAAGGCCTCTGCAAACCCCGAATTAGTGAGTGCTGTGCCCTCACTCCGGAGGGAAAATACAGGACCAGGTTCCTGTGAACCTTTGGTCGCAACAGTTTCATCAACCGATCAATACGTAATCTTGTTTTATGTGCATTTCCGTTTAAAGACACCTTCCTTAATATAGATTGTTGATTCGTTCATATTGAACTCATGCCAACAGCCCTATAATTTATACCTGAGTAGAGCTTATCTGACACACATATTCTCTCCAGCAGGCACATCACAGGGACACTGGACAGCATTTTAGTACTACATTTGCAGGCCACATTCAAGAGCAAAATCAACAAAAAGCACATGGCATTAATAGACCGCAAAAAGGAAGCTTGTTAAAGGATTGAGAAATGAAACAAGAAGGTTACTTTGTTCCACCTCAGCGGAAAACGTGGGCCAGGCAACTCACATGTTTTACTGCTCAGCGCATGGCCAAGAATGACGGGCAAGAACCATGAGTACTGACTTGAGGGTTACGAGTAAACCGTAGGGAGTGGTGAATTCACAAACACAGAGTCTGCAACTCAGGAGGATCAGCTGCGTATCTTTCATGATTTTCTGGGTCTCCTGTCAGGGTTTGGGGCTGTTGACAGAACGAATTGGATTTGCTGAGTGAGGACATCATTCGGTGGGGCAGCTGGCATCGGTTCTGAGTCCCACTCTCAGCGTTGCCGCCTACTTGCCATGCGCCCTTATGCAGGCCCTCTGGTCCCTGCAGCCAGTAGACCTGAATAGATGTAAGTGGTTCTATAGTAAAGGGTCCTGAGATACAAACCATTATAATATTTCCGATTAAGATTTTGGAGTGGGATAAAGATATAATATATATATGAAGAACATTAAGAATATGACTATATTTAGGTGGCCCTAGCCAAGTGGCTCAGTTGGTTGGAACATCATTCCATACACCAAAATGTTGTGGGTTCAATCCCTGGTCAGGGCACATACCTAGGTTGTGGGTTCAGTCCCCTGTCTGCGCACATACTGGAGGCAACTGATTGATGTTTCTCTCTCACATCGATGTCTCTCTCCCCGCCGCACACCCCTTCCTTCTCTAAAATCAGTAAACATATCCTCGGGTAAGGATTTTTTTTTAAGATTATATTTAGGTGCATAAATAATCACTACCGTTCATGAAGTATCTTCCCTTTACGAGATCCTTGCTAAGCATTGAGCACGTGCTCTGGCTAACCACGACCGCACTTGTGCACGGCTGTAATTAGCCCATCTTATAGAGGACGCTGTGCCTTGGAGAAGTGAAGTGACATTCCCACTGTCATAAAGGTAGTGGGTAGTGGAGTTTAGAATTCAAATGCAGGCATATTTGAACCCAAAGCCACAATTCCTTTCTGTTAGGTTAGTCGGCCTCTCAGCAACAAAGAGCTTTTTAAATAGGATATAAATATTTACAGGATCTTCCTTTTAAAACATTTTTAAACATTCACTTTAGCTAAATTAAGGCATGGGACAGCTTCCCCAGAGAGGGGAAACTTCTTAGAAGAAGGGTTGGTAATTTCCAGCCCTCTTCCAGCAAGCATGAGCCGTGCTGGATCCCGTCGGAGGCCCTGGATCTCAGCGAAGGCAAGTGCATTCAGCTTGACGGGGGAAATGCCATTGGAAATACCAGCTGGACAGGAATCAGCTGCTCGGATGGCTGAGAAGCTGGCAGCTGGAGGAGAGAGGATCCGGGAGGGGAGAGGAAGGCGTCTGACTCCACGGACAGTAACGCCATGCGGAGCCCCCAGGAGCTACAGGGAGATAGATGAGACTTGGCTTCCAACAGGAGCAGCATGTCCAGAGTACTTGGTGGGACTGGAATTAGCTGGCTCTCAGCCTCATGTCCCTGTTCCTATAGCTCACACTGTGGCCTTTGGCAAGTCCTCTGTTTTCTGCTTAGAAAATGTGGCAGTTGGTCTAGATTGTCATGAAGTGCCAGGAGAGGGAGAGAGAGAAGGAAGTGAGTATGAATGAGAGACACAATATGAATGACAGAATATGAATGAGAGTGAGTTTATGTGGTTCCCTCTTTTGGATACCCAGGAAGATGGAAGCTCTCTGATTTCAGGGCGAACCAGGAACTACCGCCATGGAAAGGGGCAGTGGTCCCAGGCAGTCGGATATATCGCCTCATTCCCGTAGCCCTTCAGTCCTTGAGTCCACGGGTCCGTCACCCTCACGTCAGCGAAGCACAGCGCACATGGGGCGGCTTGGGTGAGCTCTGAGGGCATCGTCCCTCCTCTATGTGAGGACCCTCCTGGCCGTCCTCTCCCCCTGCAGCAAATCTCTTGCAAAAACAAGGGAGAAATACACGCTTAAAATAAATTTCTTCTAGTACTCATTTTAGGGAGGGCATTATTTCTCCTAAAGAATTGGGCTGCTTCCCATTCCCCCTTGACCAGAAGAACGAGAAGACCGGGCAGAATTGCTCGTTTCGCATCGGTGTCCAGGAAGCTCGGAGTCAAATCTGAACCTGATCATCGCTGCTGCCGTGTTTGAGTTTGTGGTCAGACTGGTCTTCCCTCCTTCCTGGGCCTGGGGTTCAATGTCTGTTTTACTACACGTCCTTTGTGAACCGCCTCAGAGTTGGTGAGGCTTCTCCCGTCCCCTCTCTAGGCTTTCCTTCCGTGACTTCTGTGCTCATAAAGCTACGCTTTGCTTTTATCTTACTGCACTTTTGCCTGAATTCAAATGCAAGCCAGGGGTGGGGGCTGCGGCGCAGAAGCTGCGTCACTAGAGCCAGGAGTCAAGCCCCCAGCCCAGGCTCCGACCCCGCTTGCCAGGCAACCTCAGACAAATCACAGGCTCTCTCGGGCTGTCAGTTTCTCTCAGAAAATGATGGCCTGTGACAAAGTCTACCCAAGATCCTTTCCAGTCTAGAATTCTGAGTGTGTTGGCCCTTGTCGGTTCTTGGGATAAAAGCAGGGAGGGCACTGACTCAAGGACCCTAAGAACCAGGACGGAGATCTGGAAAAAAGGGAGATCCCATAGCGATGGAGGCCCCATCTTCTTCCCTCTCCCGCGGTGCTTTAGAGCTGGAGCCCCAGGAGCAGGGGCAGGTTGCGGAGCCGGGCTGAGGCTTGGCAGCTCTCTCAGCCGGGAAGCCCGGGGAAGCATATGCTGCAGCCAAGGTCGCTGAAGGGCCTCCATCTGCCGGGAGCCACTTGCCAGGCAGCCACCAAGCAGGGACTAGCCCCACGGTCCCTCTGTGCCCGACACCTCCCCATGGTTGTCTGCGGAGGGGCAGCGCTAGCACACAGCAGGGTTCCACTTGCTGCTTCCCCCCGTATTGGAGGCCTGCCAGACATTGCCCTGGAGAACCACCACTGGCAGCTGGCCCGGCAGAGGTGCCAGGAATTTCACCCTCACCCCCTGGGCCTGCTCTGACCTGCCCCGAGGGGGTAAAGCAAAGACTGTCTCTGAAGAAGAAAAGAGAGAGAGAGAGAGAGATCCCCTTCAAGAAGTGACGGTTGTAATAACAAGAACTGTTCAGTCTTCCACCTGTCCAAGAATGTCCCCCTTCCCTCCACTCATTGCCTTGGCTGGATCCCGAGGAGACAGGCAGGTTTGGGAGGGAGAGTCCCACTGAATACGCGAGGCAGCTGAGACTGAAAGAGACTCAGGCCCGGAGTCACTGAGGGACCATGTGATGTGTGACTCAGGGGAGCAGAGGGTCTCTCAGTGGTGGGTGACACAGTACCTGGGCTAGAGACTGGGTCGCGGCAGCTGTGGGAAGAACTGAGAACTGTGGTCCTCACAGTGAGGGCTTCTCCTGTGCCCCCATGGGTGGTTCTTGGAGAAGCAGGGAAAGATTGACACAGCCTTCGTTTCCCTGCTTACCTCCTGTTTCTGTGATGGCTGCTTTTATAGACGCGTGAGGAGGCCAGGATGTAGGGATATAAGCCCCCTCATCTCACCATGGTCAGAGTCCCCTGGGAAAGTGGATTTTTCCTCTTTCATGCAGCCAAATGATACGTGTCCCAGCTCTCTTGTATCGTGAGACCTTCGTGATGCAGTAGAAACGCAGGTGCGCGTGACCTGGAAGTCCAGGGCGTGACCTTGAGTGATCTTACAGCCTCTGCAGCTTCGGGTTTCCCGTGTGTTGGACGGAATAGTCTCCACCTGGCCTCCCTCCACAGGGGACGTGTGAGGACCAGATGGGGCGTGGCTCTGCAAAGCCTCTGAAAGCCTCAGTTGCTGCCCCCCCCCCCCCAGGCTGGCCCAGCGTCAGGGGCACCAGGGAAGAACCCGAAGCCAGGAGCACGATGGAGGGCTGGCCCTAGTTCCTGTGCTGTCACAACTCGCTGCGCCATCCCGGGCGGTTTCCTTCCCCTTCCTGGACCATGCCTGTCCTTTTGCAACTGTTCAGCTAAAATAGACGTTTTATAGACTTTCCTGTTTGTTTTATATTGAGATATAATTCACATACCATAAGATTCACCCTTTTAAAATGTACAATTCAAGGGTTTTTAGTATATTCACAAAGATTGTGTATCCATCACCGCTATCTAATTTTAAAACATTTTTATCAATCCAAAAAGAAACTTCATGCCAGTGAAGTCCGTTTCCTCTCTCTCCTTCCCCCAGCCCTCGGCAACCGCTAATCTGCTCTCTCTCTCTCTCTCTATGGACTTACCTGTCTGGACGTTTCCTGTAAATGGCATCCTACAACTATGTAGTCTTCGTGTACAGCTTCTTTCATTTAGCCCGACGTTGTCAAGATTCCTGCATGGGGCAGAATGGACCAGTATTTCGTTAGTTTTTAATGACTAAATGATATTCCTTTTTACGTATATGCCACATTTGTTTATCCGTTCACCCATTGACGGATATCCTCTTTTTGGCTGTTGTGAATAGTACTGCTACGAGCGTTCCTGTACAAGTTTTTGTTTGAACACCTATTTTCTAATCTTGGGGGCATGTGCCCACTGGTGGAGTTGCTGGATCACATGGCGATTCCACGTTTCGCTTTTGAGGACCCGCCAGACCACCTTCCACAGCAGCTGCACCCTTTTACATCCCACCGGTGATGCATGAAGTTTCCAATTTCTCCACATTCCCACCTAGACTTGCCAGTCTTTTTCATTATAGCCATTCTAGTGGAGGTGGAGTAGTATCTCAGTGTGGGAAATATGCATTATGTAGATTTTTAACCCGCCAAACCTTTTTGAAAAGTGGTCTCGCTTCAGATGGTCCGTACGTGGATCCCATACAGGAGGAGGCCCGGGAGCACCTCTCAGCGGGCCCAGGGGCAAGCTCTCCGGGGGCTTCCAGTCCCCTGGACTCCATGCCCTCCAAGCCCTGGAATCCAAGTCTGACTGCCAGTCTCATCCCGGTTGCCTGGGGAAGCCAGACAGCACTTGGCCCAGCCATGGGCCTGCCCTGCCATAGTGCTGGGGTTGCCATGGTGAGAAGAAGGAGTCCAGCGGCTCCCAGCCATGGTTCCAGCTCTGAGGGCAGCTCGGGCAGGAAACAGGAAGCTAGCTGGCGAAATGCCACCACTGCCTCCCTTCCCAAGTCCAGGAGGAGTGGTCCTGGGTCTCGCTGACAGTGCGGAGGAACGTGGTGGCAGATGAGACCGCGAAGCCAGTGGAAGTTTTACTGAACCTAGTCCTGAGTAGCCATCCCAGCGGCAGTCCTCTGGGATCCAAGCGTGGCAGCTGGGACGTTCCCAGGCCGATCCTTCATCCCCCCCTTCTCTCTGCATTAGCATTCTAGGGGCAGCAGGTGCTCTTGCTGTTTGATGGGTGGAATGTTCTGCATTCAGTGTTGCCTTGGCAGCGAGAGGACCTACCCCGCCATGCCCGCCCCCCAGGTTCTATTCTGTTGGTTGTGATGCTCTGTTTTCTACAGCTCCCAGAGGCGTGAGTCATCAGACACAGATTGTCCTGTTCCCTTGGACGGATGTTAGGATAGCTTTCTTTTATTGATGGCTAATTCTTTGGTGGGGGGTGGGGGGAGATAATTTATAGTATATGCAGGGACTTTCACTTAGCTAGAATATTAGATTAACCCAAGCACCTGGTTTCTTCCCTGTCACTTGCTGATTCAGTAAAATGCCATAGTGTCTCTTTGAAGAATGCAGCTTCCCAATTTTACAGCTGTGGAAGTGGAAACCCAGGAGTCCTCATCATCGAAGGGGAAAGACAGCATCAACTGGAGGTCCATGACTTCATTCACAGCCCTAGAATTCTGTAATTCTAGAGTCAGGATGTTGGATCCAGGAGCATCTTAGAGACCATCTAATCCAACCCCTTGGCTTTGGCTTTTCAAACGTGCCTGTTTGAACCATTGTGTTACTTACAGCTGTGTGTTGAATGCGCTTATTATAATGAAGAGGGAGGTGTTTCGACCAAGCATGGCATGCTAAGTGGTCCAGACAGTAAATGACAGAAGTCCCGGCGTGTGATGTATGCGTGAGGACAGCGCAGGGACGGTGCTGCAGGGTGGGCAGATGGCCCATGCAGAGATGTGGGAGCAAATAACAGGGCTGCCCCGGGGGTCGGCAGGCAGTTGAGAGTGGGTCGGAAAGGGTACAGAGGAGAGGGCCCTGAACACCAGGATCAAGAGTTTGCGCTGGTCTTTACTTAATCGGAGGCCTCTGATGAGCTTTGAGGGAGTTTCAGGCCCTCTTCTCCATTGCCCCCGCTGCCGCCCTGACCTGGACCCTTCTAATTTCTCGCCTGGGAGTTTCCGATAACCTCCTGCCTCATCTCCCTGCCTCTACCCTTGTCACTTCCCAGTCCTACCCCACAAAGGCGCCCTGTCCAGGGGCTTTCTAAAACGCAAACCTGATTATGTTCCTCCGTCTTTTAAGGTCCTTCCATGACTCCCCATGGCGCACAGGACAAGGTCCTGGCTCACGTAGCTCTGTGTGGTTTGGCCTCGCCCCCTGCGGCCTCACCCCCATTGTGACTGTGCCCTCCCCAGGCGTCCTAGTTTCCTGAGCAGCTGTGCTGTCGAGTTGCTGCTTTCGCCCAGGCCTCCTTCCTCCTACGTGCTTTCTCTGCCCGGTGAACTCCTATACACCCTTCAAGACCCAGTGTAAATTGCTATTTGAAGAAGCTTTTCCTGACCTTCCTGAGGCTACCATTGTGCCTTGAACGCATTTCTGTTTTGAAGTTCACATTACATTGCGGTTATGCACTTTCAGATACTGGCAGTCCCTGTTTCTGAGTGTTGGTTGTGTGAGGGGCGCTGGGCTCAGCCCCATGCATGCGTGACCCTGTGTTATTCTCACAGTGACCACATGAGGTGCACTCTGTCGTAGCCCCACTTACAGATGAGGAAGCGCTCACTCAGAGAAGTGGCATGGCTTGTTCAAGGCATGCAGCTGGAGGGTGACAGAGCTGGGATCTGAGCCCAGATCTCTTTGACTCTATTTCTGCATCTCCTCTCCACTGTTTCCTAAGTCCTGCTGTGTCCCCTGGGCCCCTGTTGTAGGTCCTCAGGAAATGCTGGGTGTGCGAGGGACTGATCAAAGGAGTGATGCAGCGGGGTGGCCGTGGTGCGGCACAGTTGGGAGATGGAGGGGGCTGGAGTGAGAAGGGGCTGGATTGACTCCGGGGTTGAGCTGATGAGAGCCTATGAGCCCAGCCCCTCACAGCCGAGGGTTTCCTTTCCACCCGCCATTCCAAGTGGCAGCCTCTGGCCACCCGGGGACAGGCCTGTGGGACTCCAGGCCGAGCAGGCAGCACAGTGACGAATGCCATAGCAACCTGCTTCCCCTCTGGGGCCTAGAGGGGAGGGCAGAACTGAGAGAGCCTAGGCCCTGCACTGAGACTTCTCAGCAGGATCCTAGAGAGGTGGCTCCCTTTGGGCCTGGGTGACTTCCGCCCTCCCATGAGGGACCCCTGCCTACAAGGTCCCGTCCCAGCAGGGGAAATGCCACTTCCACCTCCGTCCTGGCTGAATGGCTGGCTCCGGCCTCCCAGGAGACCGTTGGCTCCATCTCGGTACAAACGCAGTCCCCTTCCCACCCCCGGCCAGAGAGGAAGGAAAAGGGAGCTCGAGAGGAGGAGGCGTAGGGTTGCCAAGCAAGGTAGCAGCAGAGACCGCTGGGACAAGGCCCGCATTGTTCCGCAGCCGCACGCTGCTCCAAGGCAAACCAGGCACCTTGCTTGTCTAGGCCTAGAACCCCACCTGGCCCAGCTCAGCCCCTCAGCAGCGCTCACCCAGGCCGGCGTGGGAGAGCGAGGCTCATCCTCAGACCTGGGTCCTGCCCCTGCTGGGAAGTCCCCCTGAAAGCACAGTCTCCCCCTTGCATGCTCCCAAAAGCCAGAGGGAGGGCGTGAGGATGGGCGGATGCCAGTGAAGCCAGGCTGGCTGGGGCTGGACACTGGGGTCTGTCGGACCCGCAGCTGTGTGACGCTGGCCGGCATGCGATAACAAACCCTGCTTGCCTTGAAGGAGTGGTCTTTGAAGAAATGGGCTGGGGGACACAGCAGCACTCAGCATGGCCACCTGGCCACAAAGGGCTTAGTCCATGTGCTCAGGAGGCAGGTGGCAATCAGCCATGGGTGGCCTCCCTGGCAAGTATGGGGGCACCGTTGTTGCCCCAACCCCTGTCCCATCATTTCTTCTCTAGCTGCTGGCCCTGCAGTTCCAGGAGGCCCTGCCTGGGTGATTGGGGCGTGATGGGTGGGACACGTCGCCAAGCAGGGGCGAGCAGCTCAGGTGACAGGCATGGTGTCGGAGGCTCCTGCGCCGGCATCCGACACCTCTGTGCAGACAATACTGGCTGTGTCCAGGCCCTCCAGGGGAACAGGCTGCCTCTGTGTCACAGCCAGGAAACAGGCCACCTGAGTAGCGCCTTTGTCTGCTCAGGAGGCAGCCCCGCCGACGGCCAGCGTGACCAGGCTCCCCGGAGGCCCTGACGTGGGAAGGGGCGGTGCCCTTGGCCAGGGACTCCAGGATTTGAGATCCAGCCCCTCACCATCAAGAGGGTGTGACTCGGGCAAGTCCCTTCCCTCTTGGATTCCTCATCTGTAAAGGGACTAATCACAGCACTTCCTCATAGGGTTGTTGAGAGGAGTCGATGGCGTAATGTACGTAAAGCGCTTGGCCTGGCGTCTGATGTAGGGCGGGGCTTGCTGAATGCTCGTTTCCCAGCATGGGGGAAGGTGTGAGGTGCAGTGCCCTCAGCCGCGTCTCCTGTAACCCAGGCTCCTGTTCGTAGCCCCTGCTCTGAGCACGGAAGAAGAGAACTGGGGTCTGTGGAGCTGGCACGGAACTAGCATGTTGGCTGCAGAGAGCCCAGGTCTCTCCACCTCAGATTCCAGGAGCTCTGGGCTGACGCCCCGTGCAGGCCTCTTGCCCACAGCAGCTAGCACCCCACCCAGCAGGGGCCTCCCCCTCCTTGAAGTCCTGTAAGGCTGTGCTTGGAGCCCAGGTCCCTTCCCAGGAGAGGGGCCTAGCGGCTCCTAGGCAGGAGCCCGGCGCCTGAGTCTCCCTACCCACTTGCCGAGAGTATCAAGAATGGGTCTCTGCAGACGTGGTCACTTTCTACTAGGCCCCGCCCACCCCAGTCCTCCCCTGCCCCGACTCGGCTCCCTGAGTGCCTGGTGCATGCCAAAACCAGCATGCGTTTTTGCGCAGACGGGCGCGGGCATGCGTGTGTGCAGGACTTGTGCAGGAGGGCCCGGCTGCATGCCCTGCACTGCGCGTAGTCCCCTAAGCACGTTCACTGGGAGCTGTGTTGCATGTCTTGGAATGTCAGGGATGTGGTGCGTTTTGGTAACTGTGTGTATCCATATGTCTTTCTACACCTGCGCTGGTGTGTTGGTCTGTCTTGTCTCTCCTGTAGACGGGAAGCCCCGAACCACATGCCAACGGGCACTCTGGGAAGGTGACGTCAAGACTAGCCCAGCATAATTTGGGGTTCCTGGTCCTGCTCCAGGAGTCCTCCAGCCTGCAGCCCCCACCGAGGAGGGAGGATTGACCAGCGCAGGGGAGGGGGTCTGAGTGTCAGGGGTCCAGGGGGCCTGGCTTATAGCATAGAGGACTCAGCACTGCGCCGGCAGTCAGGAGGCCCTGCCCCGATGCCTGTGTGACCTTGGGCAAGGCCTTTGCTCTCTGTGGGGCACGGTCGCTCATCTGGAGAACACTGGGTTGGACTGATGATTCCTGGCTACCCTGAGGCTCTGCCGATAATTTTAAGTCGGGTGGCAGGAGCCAGTTGTGGCCAGAGCCTGGGTGTCCTGCTGAAGGGTGAGAGGAGAAGCCATGCCGGGCAGCGGCCCCAGCGAGAGGATGACGTGGCCTGGCCCGGCCCTCCCCGCGGCACCCCCAACGCGCCCTCTCTCCTCAGCCCCTGGGACACCACCCGTCCCACCCCTCACCCGGACCCGCAGCCTCATGGCCATGTCCCTGTCGGGCAGTAGACGGGCCTCTGCTGGATCCCGCAGGTAAGTCTCCCCCTTGCGCAGAACCTTAGCCTCAGAGGACGAGGCGGGGAGGGGCGAGGGGCGGGGCGAGGCGAGGCGGGGAGGGAAAGTCCCTACTCCACCACCAACATACACTATGTCTTTGAGCAAGTCATTTCCCTAGTTTTCCTGTCTTTCAAATGGGCTTGCTAACCCTTGCCTCCTCCTAGAACTGTTTAAGGGCTCAAATGACACAGTGGCTATAAAGTTCTCTGGCGACTTAAACCATTGGATTCCTGCCAACATCAGTGTTGTTGTTTGATCTTCACAATTGCTGGAGGGATGTCACGCCGTCTTCCACTCAGGCGCTCTGGGCCTCCCTCCAGTTTCACCCCAGTGTGCCCCTCCTCCTGTCTGTACCCCTGCCTGCCCCATTCTTCCCTGCCTGTGACTCAGTCCCTACAGGGACCTCCTCCTCTGGGCCCAGAGGACCCTGCAAGCTAAGGCCCCTTTAAGGGCAGATGGGGCCCCAGCCTTGGCCTGCAGCCCTGCCCAGCCTCCATCCTTGTCTTGGGGAGCCAGGAGGACTGGCCTCCTTCTAGTTTGCCATCTTGATTTGCACTGTCTGCTCTGTGACCCCTGCCTGTGCCTTCCCATTTCCCCTCTGCTTCTCTCCCGGCGGTGACCCCGGAGTAGGGGCCCTTGGGGCCGCAGCGGCCTGGCAGTGTTCGCCCAGTGTCCGCAGCTGCCCGCCAGCCAGAACGAGCACCTGCCTCTTCTTCCTGCCTCCAGGCGCACCTCTCCCGTGAGCGTGCGGGATGCCTACGGCACCTCTTCTCTCAGCAGCAGCAGCAACTCGGGCTCCTGCAAGGGCAGCGACAGCAGCCCCACGCCCAGGTAACCGGCCTGCCCCCGCCAGCCCGGCCCCGCCCTGGGGGAGGGAGAAAGTGGGCGTCCTGACCCTCCCCAAAACTCATTGGCTTGTGACCTTCAGCAAGTCACTTCCTCTCTCTGAGCCTCAGTTCTTGTGCTTGTAAGATGGGTGTGATACTCTCCAGCTGCATGTAAGCAAACCTTGTTTCAGACGAATTAGGAGCGACAGCTCTCCGAAGTGTCAGAAGCCCCCTCTCCTGCTTTCCTGCTCCACGTCCTCGGTGTATAGCTCTTGTCCTTGGTGTTACAAGATGGCTCCTACACCTCCCAGTTGATGTCTAGGAAGGGAAGAGGTAGAAAGTCCAAAGCCCCTGCCTCCAGGCCCCAGGGCCTCATGTTTTCTGACGAGGGACACCTTCCCCAGGAAGTTCTGTGTGCGCCTTGCAGGCTGGAACGGGGCGATGTGACCGGCTGGCCGCAGGAGTGGGTGGTTGGGAGAGTCAGTGCCTTCCCTGCTGCCATGTGGGAGGGCAGTTTGCAGCTTCTGCCATCTTGCTCCTCAGCAGAGACCCTCTAAGGGTGAGAGAGGTGGGGTGGGTTTGCAAAGCAAAGTGTGTGACCGAGGCTAAGCCGTGCTCTCAGGAAAGGTGAACGGAGGCTTGCAAAGCTGGATCGGGTCGGGGAGGCAGGCGAAGGGGAGCTGGGGGCCCTGAAGACCAGGGAGGCAGAGCCATAATGACGGCACAGTCCTGTTTGCCCAGCATTGAAATACTCATGGAGGCATGAGAATGTGGGCTTGGGGTGCGGTCGCTTCCCATCTCCATTCCCTTAGGTGTAAAATGGAGCTGACCCCCTGGAGGCTTCAGTAGGTTGCTGTCTGTCGGTGGCTCTTAGCTGGTAACTGCCGTCCTTAGGACGTTGGTCCTACTTGAGTCGTGGGCCAGAGGACTCGGGCCTGCAGCCCCCGTGGCCAGGGCACCCCCTGGGCACCCCCTGGGAAGGCTCGTCTTACCCATTCCAGTGGAGAGGGTGTCGTGCTGAGGCAGCAGTTCTCAGAGTTTTCTGCCGTGGCACGACGAATGGGCGACACGTAGGATGGGTGACACATGCGTGCAGGCCCCAACACTCTGTTTGCAACCCCACTCCAAAACACTGGGGGCATGAGGAAGATGGATGCATATACTTACATTTTTAAAAGTACATAATTGGCAACCTTAACACTTTTCTTTCTGGAACAGATTTTTGTACTGCATGTCATAACTGAAGCCCCCGGGGGGCAGCCCCTACCCCAGGGCTGACAGCTGCCTCTGTGGAAGGGTCTTCTCGCCCCCACGAGAGCTGCTGCAGGGGCCAGGCGTTCCAAGTCATGAAGTGCTATGGGGGAACTGTAGTTAATTTTTCTTCATATATGTAATTTTCCCACAAAAATAGAGCTAGTGACTAAAAATGTATGAGTGTTAAATGTTATATTGGGGAAAATATTCATGAAAGCAAATGAAAAGTTAAAAGGCTCCCTCTCTAAGCCTCGCCATTTACTAGCTTAACTAATCCTGGCTCCCCCACCCCGGGCACGGGGAGAAGACCTCTCTTCACTCACCGCAGGGCCGTGCCCTTCTAACCAAAGTCCTGGCAGGGCCCCAGTTGTGTATAGGACCGACGCGTGGGGCTCCAGGCGATCCAGGGTCTGCAGTGCTTGGCTTCTCTTTTGGAAAGGGGCTTCTTAGAGCCCCCAGAGGGGTCGCCCCTGAGCTCCCACCCATGCCATTCCTCTGCCCTTTGCCACACAGAAAACAGGAGCACCTGGGATTTGACCGGAGGTAAATGTAGGGACCACTTGTCGAGTACGCAGGAGAAAATTATTTCTTTCTCTCCACTTCTATTGCCGCTCTCTCTTCAACAGTTTGCAATTAACAAGTTATGTTTTCCTCAGTAAACATGAGACAGCCTCAACAAACCTTTGAAAACTGCCCCCGACTGTAGCCGATGGCCTTCACCAGGGCCCGTCTTTTCCAGGCCCGTAATATATCACTGTCCCCCCCTACACCTGGGAGTCCCAGTCCCCTAAAAGAGCAGAGCTGGGTGGCAGCAGGCCTCCCGCCAAGTGGTGTGAGAACACGTCCAGGCTTTCCAGCCAAGATCCAAGGGGTTTCTCTGTGGACAGAACAGCCAGCAAGCAGGAAGCTGGAGTCCAGGAGACCAGGCCCTGGTCTCCTGGCGGAATTGGGGTCCCTCCTTCTCGGGGGGAAGCCTCGCCCTCCCTCCCCCACTGCACTGGTGGGCCCAGGGCGCGCTCACCACACACGCGTCTGTGCCGCCTCACGCTGGGGAGCCCGTGGCCTCCGGAGCAGTGCTGCCACCTCAGGCCCAGGGTCCAGCGTGTCCATGCCCAGAGCCAGCAGTGTCCACATGGTGTTCACAGGCGCCCCGGAGTCAAGGGGCACAGGCACTTGCATGAATGGGTGCGTGGGCTGGTGTCCTCACACATGCAAGTGCCTACGAGGGCAGCAGAGAGACGGTGGGGATGCACAGGCACGGGTGTGTGTTCATGTAGGTGGGCCTGTGGGCACAGCGGGACCGGGGCCCACATACTCATATGTGCACTCCAAGTGAACGTGTGTGTGGAGATTACGAGGAGGGAGAGGCCCTCCCACCCCAGCCTCCAGCCTCCAACTTGTTCTCCGGGTTGGGAGGCTGGACGCCTGAGCTCTCTCTGGGCCTGGATTGTGGGAGATGGTGTCATGGGAGTACCCAGCCCGGTGCGAGGCTTGTGCGTGTGGTCTCAGTGTGTCTCCCCTGCCCCAACAAGAGGAGCCCAGAACTCCCCTCCCTGACGCTGAGGTCTTCACTCAGAAGAGCTTTCAGGAAACCCACCTTCCAGAAAAGGACTGGGTGCTCTCCAGCTGCCACAGGCCGTGGTCGGGGAGGCCTGACCTAGAGCCCTCTGGTGGCCATGGGACCAGGATGGCGAGGCTGGCATCCTGTTGCTGTTCTTTCTTCCATCCCTCCTGGCTGACAAGTGTCCCCTTGCAGGCGCTCCTTGAAGTACACGCTGTGCAGTGACAACCATGGCATCAAGCCGCCCACCCCCGAGCAGTACCTGACCCCCCTGCAGCAGAAGGAGGTGTGCATCCGGCACCTGAAGGCTAGGCTGAAGGACACGCAGGACCGGCTCCAGGACCGGTGAGCAGGTGGCCGGAGGCAGCCCTCGGCAGCCCTCGGCAGCCCTCGGCAGCCCCAGGGCCATGAGGAACCAGGGCCGTGGGGCGCCTCTGGGAGAAAGGGGTGGTCGAGGGCTCCTTTCCCAGCGAAGCCTGATTGGAGCCCATTTCCAGAGCACCTGCCTGTCCCCGTCCTCCCCGCAGCTGCTCTCCTTGCCTAGGCAGCTGCTTGATGTCCCCCGATAGGGCTTGTCAGACATCCCACAGGCCTGTCCCGGTTTTAACCTGGCATCCCCTTTTGGCCACTTCTTCTCCCTGGCTCCTTCCCCACTGGGGAGATGGAGCACAGGGCTGTCTTCCTGGCTTCCCGTCTCTCTGAGGGAGAAACAACCCACTGACCCTGCTGGTCACCAGGGGACTCTTGACCTACCAGTTCGAGCCCCAGAAGCCGTCCTCCTCATCTGCTTATACATGATGCACAGCCAGGAGAAGCCTTACCGAGCTCCTACCCAGCCCAGGGGTCTCCCAGGACCCCCTTTGGGCCTTCCTGAGTGTGTTCTCCAGACCTGAGGGCCAAGCTTATCCTCCCAGCCTCTACCTTTCGGGGCTAGTGGCTTCGTCTCCATGATGGAAGCTTCAGAGCTGCCCTCAGACCTCTTCATCACCTTGACCACCTTCTCCAAACTGTGTTGATTCTAACATGCAACTGACCATGAGCTGGACAAGGGCGCTACGTGAGGCACTGGAGGTCAGGGCAGGCCACCACAACCACATCTTCCATTATCTTATGCATAACAACTTTATCAAGATACAATTCACATACCACACAATGTGATCATTTTTATTATGTTCACAGAACTCTGCAACCGTCACCAGCCTGTAATTCCAGAACATTTTATCACCGCAAAAAGAAACCCCACTCCCAGCGGCAATCGTGCCCCATTCCCCTGCAGTCACCACAGTCCCTGGCAACCACGGATCTTTCTGTCCCTACAGATTTGTCTGTTCCGGACATTGCAGATAAATGGAAGCACACAGCATGCACGGCCACATCTTCCTTGACCAGGGCGCCGCCAGTCCGGTGTGGACTCGCTGTGGGTGTGAACAGTGCGAGTTACAGGTGGCCGTCTGTGGGCCTCCCTGTCTGCAGAGCCAGGACTTCTATTTTTATTTCCCCTCGTCTTCTCAGCGATGCCCCGGGTCTGCTTGGCCGTCTGCACTAGTGTCCGCAGGAAGGAGACGGCCCCCCTCGCAGCTTCCTTTCTAGGCCTGGCCTGGCGGCTCAGAGCAGCCATCTGCTTTGTGTGGTTTAGGCAGGGTGCCCCGTCGTGACGTGCCTACACCTCGGCTCCCTGGCCACGTCCTGCCTGCCGCCCCGGCAGGAACCTGCGGCAGATCTTTACCTGCTTTGCGGTCACACTCCACACGCTGCCCACACGTTCAGCGTGACGCCTGCCGTGCCAGCAGCGACCTACCTCCTCCTCAGAAATCTTTGCACGCTGTGCTTTCAGAGGCTGTGTCCCCACTTCCTGCCATGGCCTTTCCCCGTTTTGCTTCCTTGGCAAACTTATCCTTCAGGACGCAGTTCAAAAATAATATCCTAGGTGAGGCTGGGAGGCCATAGCTCCCAGGGGCCCTGCTGGCTCCAAGGAGGAGGGGCAGGGCCTGCAGAGCTGAGCCCACCCAGGTCCTTCTTCCAGGCTCCCTCTTCCCCACCCCCACCCCGGGCTCAGTGTCAGCAAGGAGGGTCGCCCTGGAGAGAGCCCCCCACTCTGAGACGGGAGGAGGGAAGGGTAAGCATCCCCGTACCTGCTGGCATGGCCGCTGTTGCCTCCGTGAGCATCTCTCACTGTCATCACTGAGTTACGTCCTGTGAGCAACCTGTCCCCTGCCAGATGATGCGGCCGATGACGTTGGTGGCCACTGCAGTTCCTCCGCCCAGACCTTCAGCAAATCGTGGCGTGAGATTCCGGGGCCTGTACCCTGAACTGAAATTCCGTTCTCACGTTGAAAATAATTGGTGTCTTCTCTGCACCATCACTCTGACTGGCTCTCCTAGACCCCAAAGCGACACTGTGCCCTCGCTGGGCTTTGTTCACATGGTGCAGGGTTTGGGCTGCCGTGTCGGTGCCTGCGTCTGCGTCACTGCGGGGTCTGCTGCAGGCCGCCCGCGGCGGGGTTTCCGGCCTCGCGTCTCCCTCGCTGCTCTCCGTCCGTCCTGGCTTTGCCTCGGGACTTGATGGCATCTTCGTCTAGCTCGTCCCCCTGCCCTGTGCCCCCCAAATCACAGTGACTCAGGGATTTACAAAGCCTGAGAGTTTCTGGCCAGGAGTCTGCCGTCTGGTTTGCCTGGCATTTGCCTCTTCTCTTAGGAGCAGCTGCGTGCCTTTTTTTGTTTGTTTTTTTTTGGCTTTTCTCTTTATAGTGGATACAAAAAGGAAACACCTACCCTGGGTCAAAGAGCACCACCCTGTCTTCGCCGTTCTCCTCTGATTCACCCACTTCTCCGCTTGAGGGAAGGTGGTAGCTGCTCTCATGTAAACCAGAGCTGCCCGCTGCCCTCACTCTGGGGCCTCTGGCCAGATACCCCTTCATTTAAAATTTCCACAGCTGAGTCGGCTTTAATAGGAGGCCGCATCCCTTTCTACAGAGCAGAGCTTTTAGGTTTCATTTTGTTGTTTGATATTAATTTTTAAGGATGTATTATGTTTTGATAGCAGTAGCATTTTTAAATTGAGAATCTTTATTGTCTAGTCTCTTCTGTAGGTAATAGAGTTAAATGTGGACAGTCAACTGCATTTCCGCCTCTGGGGTGGGAATACCTGCTGTCTGTTGTCGCCATTTCTTCTTCCCCTCCCCCCAGGGGGGCCTCTCCTGTCTCCACCACCTGCCCCGCTGCCCACGCCCCCTCACTCCCCCTGGGGAGTAAAGACAAGAAGGAAAGAGGCATGGAGAAGCCCCTTCCTCTTTTTGCTCTCTGTGACAGCGGCGCAGATCCTCAGTCCTTGGTGACAGCTCCTCCTTGCCTGTCCTTGGTGGTGGTGCCAGGCAAGGCAGTGAGCATGTGTCTCATCTGCCCACAGGGACACGGAGATCGATGACCTGAAGACGCAGCTGTCACGCATGCAGGAGGACTGGATCGAGGAGGAGTGCCACCGCGTGGAAGCCCAGCTGGCCTTGAAGGAAGCCCGCAAGGAGATCAAGCAGCTCAAGCAGGTCATCGACACTGTCAAGAACAACCTGATTGACAAGGACAAGGGGCTGCAGAAGTACTTCGTGGACATCAACATCCAGAACAAGAAGCTGGAGACGCTGCTGCACAGCATGGAGGTGGCCCAGAATGGCACGGCCAAGGAGGACGGCACCGGGGAGTCAGCCGGTGGCTCTCCCGCCCGCTCCCTCACCCGCAGCTCCACCTACACCAAGCTCAGTGACCCGGCCGTCTGCGGGGACCGGCCCCCCGGGGACCACCCTGGCTCCTACACTGAGGATGGGGCTGATAGTGGCTTCGTGGCAAATGATGACACGATGAGCCGGACGGATGCGCTGGAGGCCAGCAGCTTGCTGTCATCGGGGGTGGACTGCGGCCCCGAGGAGGGCTCCCCGAACAGCTCCTTCAGCCTGGCTCCCCGCTTCCCGGCCGGCAGCGCCTACGCGAAGCTGCTGTGCGGCACGGAGGCCGGCGTGCAGGCCAGCTGCATGCAGGAGCGCGCCATCCAGACAGACTTCGTGCAGTACCAGCCTGACCCAGACGCCATCCTGGAGAAGGTGGCCAAGGCCCAGGTCTGCGGGACACATCCTGAGTCAGGGGACAGGTGCTCGGAGCCAGATCCCCACCCCACAGGGCCCAGAGACCCTAACTCCGCTGTGGTGGTGACGGTGGGTGATGAGCTTGAGGTCCCTGAGCCCATCACTCGTGGGCCAAGCCCACACCGGCCTGGTGCCAACCCCAACTCCCGCCTGTCGGTGAGCGTGGCGTGCCCCGTGGAAGAGGAAGAGGAGGCAGCTTCCACTGAGAAGGAGCCCAGGAGCTACTGGAGCCGCCACTACATTGTGGATCTGCTGGCCGTGGTGGTGCCGGCCGTGCCCACAGTGGCCTGGCTTTGCCGCTCCCAGCGGCGCCAGGGCCAGCCCATTTACAACATCAGCTCCCTGCTGCGGGGCTGCTGCACCGTGGCCTTGCACTCCATCCGCAGGATCAGCTGCCGCTCGCTGGGCCCTAGCACGGCGGGCGGTGGCAGCTCCCAGCTCTGAGGATGCCCGTCCCAGCCAGTGGCTTGGTGGCCAGACCACTGATTGTAGGGGTGCCGTCCTCCCTCTCACACATTCCCGAGGGGCATCATCTTATTTATTTCGTTTTTGATTTGGAAGTGGTTTTTTCAGGATGTTAACAGTGTCGGGGGCTGGGAGTTGGCGGGTTGGGGGAGGTCATCCCACAGCTTGGACAGGAGAGAAGGGAAGAGAGACCGAGGGCAGGGAGGGAACACGGTGAAGTCCTCAACCCAGCCCCCTTCCCCCTGGCCCTTCACAAGGGCAGCCCCTGCTCAGGAAGCCTCTGGTGTATTGATCCTGGGAGGCTGGGCCTCAGCTGCCCCATCCCCCACCCCTCCACATCCTGTTCAGGCCCCGATCACTCCACGCCACCCTTGCCCTCAGCCCGGCTTTGGGGCCAGTATTATCCCCTCAGAAAGAGGCGGCTGCGGCCCAGAGCCCAGCACCCAACCCAGGACTCCGAGCAGGGCCTGGGCCTGCCACGCCTGGGCCTGCCACGCCTGGGCTGGGACTCCAGCCTCCTCAGTCTGCTCCTGCTTGGGTGGAAAGCCAGTGATGGGTAAGAGGTGGCAGAGGCCAGCGCGGGTCCTGCGTCTGTCTGTCTGTCCCAGACCTTCCTCACCATCCGTTTTCCTCCTGGCGCTCCTGGGTGTGTCTGATAATTCTTCCTGTGAACACTAAGCCAGGCAGGCTCCGGGCTGGGCTAGGAAGGCTCCCTTCCAGAGAGTCCACCAGTGTGGGGACAGGAGGCAGGGCTGGCAGCTCCGGCCTGTGGAGATGAGGCCCTGCGGCCTGGGAGGCCGGGCTGGACTCAGCAGGCCTCAGCTGGTGTGAGAAGCCAGAGGCCATGACGGCCCCCGGGGCTCACCCCGACTTCCTCTGGGGCCTCAGGCCCAGCTCTGCTTTGCACTATATTCACTTTGGGGCTTGGTTCCCTTGCATCCCTGGATGTCCTACAAGGTGGCTGCTTAAATTCTAGGGTGAGGGTTCCTGAATCTTAGACTTACCTGCCTCGGGGGATTTCTGGCAGGATGAATGGCAAGATGGGGCACTGAAGCCATGATGTCGTCCAGGCCAAAGCAGGTGCCCTGGGACGTGTCCCAGGTTGGGGTGGGGCGGGGTCCGTGGGAGCCCTGTAGCCTCCTGCTCCCAACCAGAGCCCAGTAGGCCAGGGACGATTCACTGTCCTCCCTCCTTCCCTGGGGACAACACCTGGGCCCCCAGCAAAGCTGCTGACATTTTACCACTATTATTACAAAGCAAATCCAATCATTTTTCCCTGCAGGGTGTCCACCCATCTGGTCGGCCCACCTACTCTTTAGAGCTAGGCCCCACATTTGGGGGGATCGGTGGGACCCCTCTGGCCTAGGGGTCACTCTGGTTCTCTGCCAAGGTTGCTTGCCCACCCCTGCTGCTCCAGCAGTCGTTTCCTGACACGCGGGCTCTGCCCTTCCTCCCTGTGCCCTCCACTCGAGGCGGGGCACCTGCATGCACTGGGAGTGGGCGGCCACCAGCCCTCGGGGCAACAGCGCCCCCGCCGCGCGCTTTGTGCCTCCAAAGCTCCCCACCTCGGCCAGGGCCTCAGACCAGCCATCCTTTGTGGAGCGCCCCCACCCCGGCCGAACTAAATCCGGACTCCTGGGCCTGGCCAGGGCTGCCCCAAGGACATTGGGGCCATGGCACGGAGGGGCCGTCAGCAAACCCAACCCAAAGCTGAACCGGGACTGGCCGCAGCACCAGCTCCCTGTGCCGTGCACTCACGGAACTGCATAGTGTCTCCTTAGAAGTAGAGCTTTGCTGAGAAAATAAATGTATGACTCTACTTGACAACATAAAATCTATATATTTTTCACCACTGGAATTTATTGGAGCTGCACAGCCCCTCTGCTCCCGTCCATGTCTTGCTGTCTGTGGCCTTCCTATTGTGTCTTGTGTTTTGGTGGACGTGGTCGGGGCTGGGGCCATAGTCCACGCTGTCCCAGCTGCTGGAGAAGCCACTGGGGAAAGTCTGTCCTGGGTCTGGACCCAAGGCCTCCAGGTGAGGTGAGTGGGGCCAGCTGCTGCCCTCTAAGCCTGCTCTGGCCAGAGACCTGCCTGTCCAGGCCACAGGGGCCCTCGCCAACAGCATTGAGGGGCCTCACCTTGGGGGGGTGGGGTCTGGTGGGACCTCCAACAGGCTTTTCTTCTTCGTGTTCGTGGAGGAGGCAGTTTACTGCGCTGGGACAGACCCCGGGACCGCGTTGGTCAGCGGCCCTGCAGGGCTCCCAGGAGCGTGTGTGCTCAGTGTCCGCATCTATGCAAAATGTGCAGCTCCAGGCGGTGGGGGGGCGGCCGCCTGCGCCCGACTATGCAGGGCGCAGGACGTGGGGCTGAAGGCAAAGCCGGGGGCTGGGCTGTGGAGTGCTCATCCTCCAGGTACCTGCTTAATACCTCCTCCTGCTGGGCCGTGACCTTTCTCTCCTGCCCTCGGCTTCCGGAGCAGAAATCTCTGGGGCCTCCCCTTACCCCAGCCTCGGCCAGAGCTGATTAGATCCTAAGGGATAGTGTTTCCAGGAGCCACTTTCTGGAACTGCCGGTCCCTTGGAGCCCAGCGGCCGGAAGTGGCTTCTTGGTTGTAGAGCCCAGGCCGGAGCGGCCACCCACTGCTCTGGCCCAGGCCCGGGCAGGCATCAGGGTCGGGGCGGGGACTCTGCACCCAGAGCTGGCCTCGAGCGGAGTTTACTGACTGTCTCCCAAGGGGATAACAAAGCTTTTCACTGAACACCCTTCCCAGTCACCACTTGCACAGCGGTATCTGACAGCGCCTTGGGGAGGGGCGGGCCAATGACAAGGTCCTAGGGCAAAGGTCTGCTGAGGTGCCTCCGCCCAGTAACCTCATGATCCCCTCTCTGACCTAGGGGCGCAGTGCAAATGAGTCGCAGCGCGCACTCTTACATTCAGCCATCCCCTCCACTGAATTCAGGGGATCCGGGAAGGGGGGAGGGAAGGAGGGGTATTCACTTTTGTCTCCTTTGTCCTTTTGTTCAGACAGAGTTGTACCTGCAGCAGACAGCTCTGAATTAAAGCATGAAAACACACAAGACCCTCAGCCTGTTTTCTTTATATGGTCTGTTTTCTGAGGGGATAGGGGCGGTGAAGGGGTGCAAACTGTCCCCACCTGCATGGGAGGCAGAATCGCACACCCGGAAGAAGTCGAGTGGTAGAGATCTTTTCCAAGGCCAAGGGAACAGGATAGCCGCGTGCCAGTTCCGCTCGGCCGCTCGGCCGCGCGGCCGCTGGGGGCAGCCCGGCCGCTCCTCCTCCCAGCACCCACAAGGCTGCTCTCAGGCCCATCCTGCACATGCAGAAGCAGCCCGCGACCAGGGGGCAGGGCTGCTGCAAAGCTGGGGTCCCTCCTGTAGAGTTCCACACTGGTCCTTCACGCAAGCCCCCGCTCCCCAGACTAGCAGGCAGCACGTCGCGGTGGCAAAGCCGAGTCACCGAGCTCGGAGGCAAGGTGTAGCAAAGGCCTTGGTCTCACACCTGCTTAGAAGGAAACCAGCCCTGGCATGTCATGGCACCGAAATTCAGAATTTTCAGTTACTTTTCAGGAAGGAATTTTATTTAAAATCAAAGCTTTATTCAAAAGACAGGCGTTACAACTATGTACAGTTTGTGACCAAGATCAAGTAAAGGAAAAAAAAAATTCTCACAAAGAATGTATTTTTGTTTCTCAGTATGTGGGACTCTTTTTCTTGTAGAGGCAAAATCTTGAAAGGGATCAAGCTGCAACTTCAAGAAGTGTTTAGCCGGCCTGCCTACGTGCCCAGCATTTCAACCAGCACAGAGAATAGGCTGCCTGTGGGCCCTGCCCCTGCCTTGGCTCAGTCAAGGGTCTGAGGCTCTAAGGAGGCCTGTGTTATAAGTGACAGGTGACGTGGTCTGCTGTCACCCCACCTGGAACACACCCCTGTTAAGACATCCCCTGCTCCCAGGCAGCAGGCCTCTGAAACTTGCCGTCCGGGAGGGCTCTCCCTTTCCTGCCGGAGGGTGGGAGGGCTGCGCTGCCCTCCTGTGACTTCAGACATCTGGGACGGAGTGGTCCATGCCATGGTGGAGCAGGGTCGGGGACAACCTAAGAAACGGCGACAACGACAGTGGCCCCAACTGCCAGTGCCTTCCCCTCCTCCCCTGCAGCCTGTGCATCCCATGGGGCCTTCATTTTGATTTCTAAGACTTTCACATCACCAGAGGCCACCAGCCGCCTTGCAGGGAGGGCAGGCTGGGCAGCGTGCTGCGTGAGCCTTGGGGAAGCCAGGGCGGTGCAGGGGCGGGTTAGGGTTAGAAGAGGGGCAGCCTTACTTTTTGACCATGTGCTCGTAGATCACGGCTGGGATGATGGTCAGAGTGATGACATTCCCGGTTGTGGCCAGGATTTCGGTGATCATTTGGTCCTGAAGCGGGGGCAAGTGAGCGGTCACCCAGGAGGCCAAGGGCAACTCGGCAGGCAACTCTGTGGAGGGGTCAGCGTGGCGCCTGCCGGAGGACGCCGCTGACACCTGACTGCTGGAGCAGGGCTACCGCTCAGGGAAGAGTCCCAGGCAGACACCCCAGGGAGGCCCTGCTGGAGCAAGAATGGGCCTCTTCCTGAGGATCCCCTTGGGAAATGAGCTTGCCGCCGCTCCCCACCCTCACCTCGAGGGCCGGCCACAGCGGCCTGACATGTAACAGGGCCTTACAAACGTTGTTACTCTCCTCCCCGTCCCGACTTAGGCCCCAGAATCTCACCAGACCACACCTTCGACCCCATCTCCCTGGCCCCAGTCGCACCCAGGTTCTGGCCCCAAAACAGGAAGAGAGTAGCCATGTGGTGGGGGACATCAGGTGCACCCACCACCCACTGGGCTGCGTTGGCCGGCCACCCTGAGCTGAGCCCCCATGGAACCTCTTCCTCTTACATCTTGTTCACCAGTAAAAAAAAGAAAGGCCTGCGGAAGCCATTGAGACCCTGGGGAGCCCAAGAAACAGGAGTCACTATGCACAGTGGGCCCCACAGGCCAAACGCTAAAGCCATGGCAACAGAAGGGCCTCTGGCCGCTACTCAGAGACTCGCATCTCTAGCTTGGTTTATGTTTTCTCAGTTGTTCCAGGATAAATGGGAGAAGGGGTGCTGGATAGGACTAGTGACGGCCACAGAGTGAAAGTACATAAACTTTGAAAAGACCATCTCAAGAAGCAGAGCTAGCTGGGGCCATTCAGAGAAAGGACAGGCCCTGCCGTTAAGAGCCTCACAACTCCGTGGTGTGGCAGGATGACTGGTGAGTCCTTAGTGAAGCCTGGAGCTGCCAGAAAGGAGAGGGTCGGCAACAGCGGTGGAGTGGCTGCTCCTCGACCGTTACGGCCGATGAGCTGTAACGCTTCGAAAGGATGAATTTGCTACTGTCCGAAAGAGCTGGCTACTCAGAGGCGGCATTCGTGTGCCAGTGTCTTAGGCATAGTGGGTTCCCTTGGGACCGTCACGCCTGATCCCTGAGGGGAGGTGCAGGAGGAGGGACCTTGGACAGACATTAGGAAGAACTTCCCAAACCCCCAGAACCAGCTTCCAGGGAAGGTGGGTGACCGTAAAGCCCAGGGAAGCAGCCATGTGACAGGAATGGTGCGGTGAGGGCCCTTGGAGGTGGTGGTGGAGGACTGGCTTAAAAGGCTGGCAGCTGTGGGATGAATGCCACCGCCCAGGCCACTTCTGTCAGGGAAACCCTGCCACGTGAACCCAAAGTCCTGGCTGTGGAAGGGGAAGGGACCCTCATCTAAATTACATCTGGGATGAGGAGTACTCGTAGTCCAGGGGACGTCAAATCAGGATAAAATTTCTTTCACTTGTCCAGAGCCAAAAAGCCATGTGACTCATCACCATACACGATCCATTCCCTGAAGGCACCCGCCCCTCAGTCCACAGCTGCAGCAGTGACGCTAGACCACCGGCTCCTTCTTATTTTTCAAAGATAAAAGTCGCCACACTCACCCCCCCTTGAGAAATGAACAGAGGTCAGAAATGGATTTCCGACTAGCAATTTTCTAAGCTATTCCTATTACATGAACCGGGATGCAAACAGAAGCACCACGCAAAGTAGGGAGGTGTTCATGCAGGCAGTAGCCACCTGGGGACCGTGTCCTTTTATGGGTCATCACACCCCCTCTTTCTGCCACACCTTTGGCCTCCATGTGTTAATATCAATAGCTAATATTTATGGAGCACTTCCTATGCGCCCAAAGTTTAATGTACTGATTGTCTTTTTGAACCCAAAGGTGCAGCAACCTTTGGGTGGAGAAACTGAGGCTCGGAAGGGGACGGCAGGCTGCCCACAGGCATGAGCCTTCCCACCGCCCAGCAGCCTCCCTCCCCTGAAGCAGGGCCCGGCCACTGGCCTACCTTCAGCCCGATGACATTCTGCCCATTCACTTCACACACGTAGTGGTTGGTGAGGAGCCCGTTGCGGGCTGCAGAGCTCCCTTTGACTATAGAGACCACCTTCCCCTTCTTGATGACGAAGCCAATGTGGCCAGTGCTGTCTTTGTGCATAGTGACAGTCCGCTGGAACGGCCTGCCAGGAAGGGACAGTGAGTTGGACCCGGGACGTGGCTGGAGGTGAACAGAGAGGTTCCTGCCACTGGCTACTCACCTGTCCCTGACGACCATGACGATCCTCTCAGCTGACGCCTTTTTCATTGCCCTGTGGGCCTTGTCTGTGCCCCACCCCGCACAGTCACGCCCGTCAATCTGCAGGATCTGGTCACCAAAGCGCAGCCCCACCAGGGACGCGGGGGTGTTGGCCTGTACCAGCTGCACAAAGACCCCCTAGAAGAGGCAGGGCCCAGTCAGCTCCCCTCACGCAGAGCCCCCGTCTCTCCTCCAAGCTGTTGTTTTCCTCCTGGTTCTCCCGGGGCCCTCGGGGTACTGGGACTACAGCAGGTGCACTGGTTACCCCATCTTCCTGGGGAGGAAACACTCCAGGCCACACAGCTAGGGAGCCGCTGAGTCAGAATTTCAGCCGTGGCTGGAGGCTGCACCTGCAACCACTAGACTGCACGGCCTCTCACAAGGGCATCAAGACCCTACAGATCCTACAGACGGCTGCCTGGCGGCAGATCCCTGTGAACTGGGGTGGGGCTCTGGGCAACGGGAACCCCTGAGAGGCAGGTGGTGGGTCTCTGCTGCAATCCAGTACCAGCCTGTACTGTGGGCCTTGGGGGAGGGACTGAGAGCAACTGCCTGGGCTTGGGGGTTAGGTGGGCCTTGCTCCCAGCACACTCCGCGTCTTCCTTGCTGTGGACGACCACCCCACCCCCACCTCACCCCCACCCTGCGCTGCCCTCTCCGGCTCGGGGGGCTCAGGCTGCTGTCCGGCAGGCTCATCTCCCTCCGAGGGGCCTTTGCCCTCCTGCCTGGCCCCCAGCCCCACCTTGTCGATGGCCCGCAGCCGCAGTCCGGTCTTGCCACGCTCGTCCTTGCAGAGATGGACCTCCCTTACCCCAGGCTTGATCTCCGCACGCCGCACACCCAGGCTGTTCCCGGACACCGGCGCCACCACCTGGCCCGGCAAGGGGCCCGAGACCACCGTCTGCAGACACCAGGGAAGGAGAGGGTCAGCCGGCCCCGAGGGGCTGGTAAGGATGGGGAAAGGAGGATTCAATTGTCCTTGGTGCCCATCCCAACCGCAGGTCACACCCTTCTCTGCTGGAGCCGAGAAAGATGACTCCATGAAGCCACTAGGGGGCATCAAAGTCCACACCCTTGAGAAACGGCCAGGCAGGAGGAGCGCTCTGCAGAAAACAGGCCCTCTTTTTCCAAGGCTGATTGAAATCAGGAAAAGACCCCTTTAAAATTCACTTACAAATAAAAGAAATATTTCAGAGCAATAGTGATCAATGGGAAAAGGTGGGCCGGATTTGATTTTTGTCTGAAAAAAGTTTAAGCTAGAAGTGTAAAAATTAATCAACGCTTTTTCCTCTCAGAGCAAGACAAGACAAGATGTCCAAGCTCATCACTGCTATTTCATACAGTACTGGAAGAACTAGCCAGAGCAATAAGGCAAGAAAAGAAGCTAAAAGGCCTACAGATTGGAAAGGAAAAAATAAAGTGCTCCCTATTTGCAGATGACATGATGACCTACTAGGAAATTTCAGGATATCTATGATTAAACTCCTAGAACTGGTAAGTGAATTCAGGAAGGTCACAAAATACAAGATCGACATACAAAATCAAGTGTACTTCAATATACTAACAATGGGCATGTAGATTGTACGCTGAAAATTACAAAACACTGATGAAAGATATCAACAAAAATCTAAATAAATGGAGAGGTATTTGTATTCAGGGATTGAAAGAACACAGTAAAGCTGTCAAATGCCCCCAAACTGATAATACAGATTTAATGCAATTTCTATCAAAATCCCTATAAGATGGTCTTGATATAGGTAAGGTTCATCTGAACTTTATATGAAAAGACAAAGGAACTAGAATAGCTAAAACTACCCTGATAAAAAGAATAAAGTGGAAAGACACACTCGACCAAATTTCAAGAGTTACGATACACTACGATAATCAAGACAGTGTGGTTTTGGCAGAGGGATGGACGCATATGGAACAGGACAGAGAATCCGGAGACGGCTTCACGTGAGCAGGGCCAGCTGTGTTTTCACAGCGATGCCGGAGTGTTTGATGGAGAAAGAATAGTCTTTTTCCACAAATGGTGCAGGAGCAATCGAACATCCACAGGCAAAAATATGAACTTTGACCTACACTGCATACAAAAATTAACTCAAATTCAATCACGGATTTAAATGCAAAACATGAAGCTATAATTATGTTAGAAGAAAATAAAGGAAAAAATGTTCAGGACCCAGAGGTTCGTGAAAATTTCTTAAGACAGCAAAGCACAACCCACATTTAAGAAAATCAATAAACTGGACTCTGTCAAAATGAAAAAGTCATGAAAAGAGAAGCTATACTCTGGGAGAAAATATTTACAAACCACATATTGTTATGTAAAATGTAGCCACGAAGGACTCCAGAATAAAGAATTCCCAAAACTTGACTTTAAAAAAACATACAATCCGTTGAGAAAATGAACAAAAGATAAGTAGAAACATTTTACGGAAAACAATATACAGATGTCAAAGATCATGAAAAGATGTTCAACATCACTGACCACTAGGGGGTGCAAATTAAGACCACGATGAGACATCACTGACAACCATCATAATGGCTAAAACTAAAAACAGTGATAACACCAAACGCTGGCGAGGATGTGAAGAAACGAACTCTCATGTGTTGCGGACAGGAAAATAAAATGATCAAGCCACTGTAGAAATAGTTTAGCTGTCTCTATAAGAATTTAAACCTTCATTTATCATGCAACCTAGCAATTGCATGCCTGGACACTCACCCCAGAAAAATGAAAACTTACATTCATACAAAAACTTCATTTGTAATAGCTCCACACTGCGAACAAGTAAAATGTCCCTCAAGAGGCTAAACAAACTGTGGTACATCCGCACCATGGAACACTGCGCAGCAGTAGCAAGGGATGAACGCATGCACACGACAAACTGGAAGGATCTTCAGGGAGTTAGGTTGAGTGAAAAAGCCCATCTGAAAAGGCCGCGCACTATAGGATTCCACTTACATGACATTCTGAAGTGACAAGTTATAGAGACAGAAAACAGAGCGCTGGTTGCCCGGGGTTAGGGAGAGTGATGGGGGAGGGCATGATTATGAAGGGGCAGCATGGGGGAGACCTTTATGCTGGGATATCCTGACTGTGCTCATGGTCACATGAATCTGTGCAGGTGATAAAATGACACAGAGCTCTAGACACACGCTGTACCAATGGAACTGTCTGCTCTGACAGTGCAGTCTTGTTACATAAAATGTAGCCATTGGGAAGACTGGGTGAAGGGTACGATCTTCGGTACCCTTCTCTGTGCTTTGCAACTTCCTGTGAATCTATGATTATTTAAAAATAAAAAGTTGAAACTAAAAACAAAACTTTTAAATATTACACAATGCATTCAGCTGTCATATTTTTATCAAAACTTAGAGGCTACGTGCATTTATATCCTAACTATTGGAACAAAGAGGGTTGACATCAATGACTTAAAATTGAACTATATAAACATGACCTTCTTTGCTTCATGTTTGTACTTCACAGCATGACTATCAGGGGATCATTTAGAGAAACACCCCAGGGCGTCACTGGGTTTTCTCAGGGTCCCACATGTCCTCATTCTTGTCGATTTTCTCCTGCGAGACCCTCATTTGCCAGAGGCTTTCTATGTGGCTGTGGTATTTCTCATTATCACTTGCGCCACCTTCGTGAAATCCTCCAGACTCGGCAGGGCTCCCGCTTGCACTTGGCCATTGATTTTCAGGGGTGCCGGGGGAGATTGGTAGACAAGGACGCTGACAAGTGGCCACCAGGATCTGGAGCTAACTGGGAGGGGTCTGAGTGGGGACTGAGTCTATCAGTGAACACATTTCCAAAAGTGAATGTTTCTGTGTCAGGATTTCTTTTGCTCTCTGAGCCATGGAGAGCAGGAATCAAGCGATATTGTTTAATTTGAGGAGCAGAGCTAGGTGCCGAGCTCCTCCCCCCTCGTCTCTGCCTGTCCATCCTGCTGCTCTCAAGTCACAGGCAACCCTTCATGAGAAGCTCCCAGACTCAGGCCGGGTTGAATGTCCTCCCTTCTCGTTCAGCAGCCCGAAGCCAGGGGTCAAAGGGCGAGCAGCGGCCCTCTAACCCCAAGGCCCACTGGGCACCATAAAATTCCGCAGCACTTATAACAAAGGCTCAAAATGAAAAGTGCCATCAAGAAACAGGGCCCTAGACAGGTTTAAATGGCACGACCAAGAAAGGAGGGAGAGTTGGAAGATCTGTGCCCACATCAGGCGGGACAGATACTTACACTGGCAGCGTCTGGAATCTGAGGCAGGTTCTGTTGGACTTCTTGGCTGGAGAGGGAAAGACCCATATAATTTTCCAATTCTGCCAGGTTTGGGTACAACACTGATGGGAAGGGAAACAGGAAGAGGAAAGAGGTTACTCAAGTGCAGGGCTTAGCCACCTGCCGGGCTCCAACGTAGTTGCTCATTTTTGAGAAACAGAGCCTGGGAATGCTGTCACTTCCCAAGAATGCAGTTTATCCCTGAGAAAGCTGTGTGCCCCAGGAGCCTGGGCATGTGGGAGAGGAAGCAGGGACACTCGCTGGTGACGTGGTCCTCTCCTCAGAAGGCCTGAGGGGCAGTTGCCTGCCTTCCCTTGGAGCAACCCAGGACACCGAGTCCCTCACGTGCTGCTTTGGTGTTTAGTTCAACTGGCTTTACTTGGCACCAGCCAGACATCCAACACGAAGTGCCGGGCCGGTGTTGAGGCCATGAGTCCTGGCTCTTAAGAAATTCACAGCCAGTGGGAGGCAGGCGTCCGTCCCAAGGGCAGCTCTGCGGGCAGTGTGCCCAGGGAGGAGGGGGAGATTTGGGCCTGAGCTCAAGCGTGCCGCAACGAGACCTGAATCAGGACTGCCACCAACAACTCTAGGGGCGACCATAAACATCCTGCTCCCCTCATGCAGCACCAGGGGAGATGACCCCAGATCAGGAAAGTGTGTGCTCTCACTCAGCCACAGCTGTTCCGTGTCCCATTCTGGTGAAGGTGAACGGTGGCTGGAGAACACAGCACAGTGGTAGACAAGAGACCAGCACTAGGAAATAGCCAGAGGTCACCCTAGGTCAGGTGTACCCCCGCCCCACTCACTCACCTGAAGGCTGGGGGACAGCTGTCTCCTGTGTGGGCGGGGGGGGCATCTTGGGTGCGGCTCTGGCCTGGGCCTGGGGAGAGGTGGAGGGGGCTGGTCAGCCGTGTCTGGGGGCCCGCCCTGCCAGAACTCTTGGAACCTGGGAGGAAGGGCATTCTGTATTCTGGCAGGCCTCAGGGAGGATGTCCATCAGGCTTCAAGGTCATGTAGAAACGCGGTCTCTGGAGATGTCCATGTTTCCAGGAGAGATTCATGGTCACTCTCCACAAGCCACCAAATGCCATGACTCATTTTCTCCCTGAGGCAGCCAGGACATTAAGGCCCAACTCCCAAGCAAGTTCTCAGTCGAAAAGTTCCAAAGTCTCAAATTCCACTGGGACCACAGGTGGGATGGAAGGAAGAAGGCACTTGGAGGGGCTGAGCCAGCCCCAAGCCCGCCTTACGGTGTGGGCCCCAAGCCCGGGTCGAGGAAGCACTGGCACAGACGGGCACGAGAGAGGCCTGTCTGAAGCTGTTTGGTCTTTGCCATTCCTGCTGTCACTCCATTGCCCTGACCTCTGGGCACCTCCCCCACCCAGCAGACCCTTTAGTGGTGACCAGCCCCACCACCCACCAACTTCCAAGACAAGCCCTCCTTAGGTATCCTGGGGTATCCTGAAGGCTCCATCGGGGGCCCAGGCTAACATGGCCTGGCAGCTTACCTGAATAGCTTTGTCCACCTTCAGGTCCTCCAGAGATGGGTACAGGGTGGACATGGCTGCTCCTTGAAACACCTGCAGGGCACAGAGTTAGGTACGGAGGCATGAGGGGTGAGAGGAGGCATGGATGTCCACCTCCTGCCCACATGCCACTCAGCACTCTCAGCATGAGAAAGATATCAGGAAGGCATGATTATCCCCCATTTTGGAAATGGGGGGAGCTGAGGTTTGCACCCAAGCCTGTTTGGTCCCCAAGCTCATGGTCCCCACCCCTGCAGAATTCCATCCCACCGCATTGAACTGATTCTGGGCTCTAGAACCCAGGCCCAGGGAACCACCCAGGATATGCTGGCCAGGAAAAGGGGCCATGTCCCTTCCTGCCCTGTTTCAAAGATCAGACATGCTTATGAGACCCAATGCAACCCAGCAGATGTGTAGTGAGTACCTGCTGCACACTGACCTGCTAGGGTTTGCAAAGCATTGTCCCACAACAACACAGAAGATGGCGCAGTGTCAAGTGGGTGGGGACTTAGTATTACAACAGGGAGGCAGCAGGGCCTTTAGAATTCCTTCTTACTCCCCACACCGCTTTTCACCTCTGGGCATTTGAGTTCCTACTATACAGCACCCAGTTCCAGCCTTGACCTTGGCCACAGTGAAGTAAGACCAACAGAAATCCTTAAAAACAGGCAGATGAACTGTTGCAAAATTTTAAAACTCGACAGAGCAGTGTTCCTAGGGGAGGAGGGGATGGGGATGTGGGAGGGTACCATGAACATCCCTGTATACCTTCTAACCGTCCCAGAGGAGAATCAGTAGGACCTTGGAGCAAGGTACCCAAAGAAATTCAAAGGAATGGCATATGATGCTTCATTTCCTTCCTAGATGAGATGTGAGGAAGGAGCTACTTTCAGATCCTTGAACAAATCAAGGTTTTTCATGTCTCCAGGCCTTTGCATGTGTTATTCCCTCTCTCTGGAAGACTCCTCCACCCCTTCCGCTTCCTGCTGCCTGGCTAACTCCTAATTATGTTCACATCCCACATCAGAGCACTCTTCTCTCAGGAAGCCTGCCTTGGTGTGTGCTCTCCTCCCCCACCCCCACCCCACGTCCTTACTCTCGCAGTTTATTCACTATTCCTGTAGTTGCCTCTTTACTTGTCCATCTACCTTGTTCGACTGGGAGTTTCAAAAGGGCAGGAACTGGGACCTTCTCACTTGCTGCAGCAACCCCAGCCCCTAGCATGGGCACTAACTCAATAATATCGCCAGAAGCAATACATACTGCCTGGGCTCTCACTTTTCTCCTTCGAAGCAAAGTTCTGATGTCCTCAGGACAACCACCTTCCTAGGATGGAAACGAGGCCCAGAGACCCCAAACATGTTTCGTTAACCTCTTGTGGTTTTGTTTTTTTTTAAATCCTCACCCAAAGATATGTTTATTGATTTTAGAGAGAGAAGAAGGGTGGGGGGGAAGGGGGTGCGTGGAGAAACACTGATTGGTTGCCTTCCTTATGTGCCCCGACTGGGGACTGAATGCACAGCCTAGGCATGTGCCCTGCCTGGGGATCAAACCTGCAACCTTCTGGTGTACGGAACAACACTCCAACCAACTGAGCCACCCTGCCAGGGCTCGCAGTCTTGCTATTTGTTTTTTATTTGAATTAGTGCCAACATTTTAAAATATAGAAACATAACATTCTTCACTTCCACCTACATTGAAAAGCATAGCAATATCTGGCAATGCAAGAGCAAGTCTTACGCACAGCGAGCACCGAGCCCCAGCCGAGTTGCAGCCTACCTCCGAGGGGGGGCCGCACGTGCTTTCCGATTTCCCCAAGCACCCACCCGGCAGACCCACGTGGCCTGCTTGGCTCCCCGAGGCAGGCGGTTCCAGATCCTTGCCCTACCCTGGCCTTTGGGGCAGAAATGATCATCTCATGAGGTCAGGGATTGCCCTACAGGGAGAGGGAGACTGACTGTGACCTCCTTTAGACCCGCCGGGGCCTTCCCCACTTCCCCACTGTGCACACACTCTGGGCACATGTTTGAGACAGTCCTCAGCAGGTACCGTCTGCCAAAACATGCCCTGCCACCAGGACCATGCATGAACAGCAGATGTGAAAGCGAGAGGCCACTCCTGCCCTGCTTTTTCCAACACCGAAGCCGCAGAGTGGTTATATTTTTAGCAGCTGCCCCCTGGGAGAGCAGAATCAGAGATGCACTTCCTGGAAATCACTCCCAGGCCAGCACCACGCAACCCTTTCTCCACTTCTGTGACCCTTTCACAACTGCCACCTGCTCTGGGTCCCAGCTCAGTTTGGGGCTCTGGGTGGAATCGAGAGGCAGGCATTCTCCTGTCTTTTAGCAGTTTGTGATACAGTGGGGAGTGACTCCCTGCCAGCAAATATGCGCTGCGTCTCATCCAGCAGCCATCTACCCACTCAGAGCACTTGGGTGTCTGCTGCGTGCCGGGGAGCCTGGACTGTTTCAGTCATGCCGGTCCCTCTTCTTGGCACACCACCCTTCTCTACCCAGCGCTCTTTCAAGGCTCAGCTCAAATGCTACGTCTCTGCTGTTTCTTCAGGTCATGGGACGCTCTGCTAGTGGGTGGGTCTTTTTTTATTCCTAACCCTGACTTGTACTGCCTCTATTGTTAAGCTATTTATCATTATTAATATCTGGGTATTTCTTCATAATGGAGTCAACCTCAGAAGGGCAAGGGCTTCGTCCCGCTGACCAAACTAGGCCTCCCCACCAAAAGTGCCTGCCGTGCACAGTAAATGCTGGCAAAAATTATTTGACTGAATAAACTCGTGGTTTTCCAAAGGCCAGAGCGGAAATTTGTGTGGATATTTTTGGTGTCACGAGACTGAGTGGACACTACTAGCCTTTAGGAAGCAGGGAGCAGAGAGCTGGACCTCTTGTAATGCATGGATAAATTCACCACAACAAATTGTTCTCAGTCCTGCACAGCTTTCCAATATTCTGTAAAGTTTCAGGGAGGCAAAACACCTGTTTATAACCTGCTTTACATACACATACAATGAATTTTCCCCAGTTTAATATGGAATATATATCATCCAGAAATACATATGCCAGGTTAATCGAGGGAAGTTATGTTTTATTTTGTTCACTATTTCACAAAGTCACAGTCGATCCTTCTCCCCACAGGTCACCAGAACATACTCATATGTGTCTGCATGTATAACTGTCACAGTGATTACACGTTTTTATACAAATACATTTAGCCTTGGACTTCAGATGTCAAATGTAAATTGTTGGCAAAATTCATTTGAATATTGTGTTTTATTAAATCCAAACTTAATCATTTAAGTTAGGAACGCGCATGATCGGGTGTCACCCAGTCGGGGTTTTTAGGTTGTGAAATGCATAATCTCTTATGGTAAATGATTTTCATTGCCCTCATTTCTCCTTTGGAATAAGGTAGGGCATCATAGTCATTTTTTCACCCAGAGGAAACGGCCACTGTGAAGAAACCCGCCCCCACCCTCCTTCAATTCCCACTCTGTCAAATGCGAGCAGCCAAGCACAAACTCCATGCACTGGGGCACGAGAGAAAGCCCCGACGGTCTCGAGGGTCTATTCTTCTCCCCAGGCCTCAGTTTCCAATGTGTCAAGCCGTTCATCAACGTCCAAACTACTCGACCTCCTACCCTCGTTCGATCCCAGCCCGGCCGGAAGCGACCTCTCCCGGTTGCTGTGGACTACGGCAGCTGTGCAGAGGCTCCGCCAGGCCGCTAGGGTGCGCTGCGGCATATAACGCGCATGCGTCTCTCCCCTGCCCGCGCACGGCTCCAAGCGACTCCCAGAATGCCCTGGGATTGCGGGGTGGGAACCGGCTAGCTTCTCGCTGGTGTGGGTTATTAGAATCTACTTGGCCTCTCGCTTTTTTCAGGCGCCCGTGGCTGGCGCCGGCATCCACAAAAGAGTTCAGGTAAAGCAGCAGATTAAGGGATAGGAAAGCCCGGCCAGGCTCCGCGTCCTCTTTACTGGACTGGAAGCTGTGCGAGTCAAATCGCGCTTAAAGGAGCTAGTGTCCTTTGGAGGGCCACTTACGGCCTCCGCAGTGGGAGGGTGCAGTTGAGCCGCTCATGCTGACAAGATTCTGCACTAAGGCGGCCTTGGAAGAAGAGGAGGGCAAGGCCAACACGCCTGTGTTCCCCGCTGCCTGTTGCTTAAACTGAACGGGAGTCCTTCCCCTCGCTCCCTAGGATTTTGAAGCACCTTCGATCGAGTATTACCTACCCGTTGTGATGCCACGGTCCCTCCCACTCTCACGGGTTTCTTGTCTGGCCCCGACTCCTGCCCCTGCCCCGCCCCAGTCCGCACGGATTCACCCTACAGTCTCAGCCGGGTACCTGATCTGAGCCTCCCGCTGCCAGGGACTTGTGCTTGGCCGAACAGATCACTTCCCACAGCAAAATTGGACCCACTGCTCATTATAAGGGATTCATGCAGGTGAGTCTATGAGGTGCGAGACAAAAGGCTAGGACAACGAGGAAGGCATCTTGGAGGAAGGAAGGAGACCCTGAGAAGACTGACGTGTGGAAGGTTTAGGAGGATGGCAGTGGAGTATCCTGTTCCTGGGATAGGGAGGCCCAGGCCTAAGGGTCCAGCTGCCTTCCAGATCTTTATCTCCTGAACTCACTCCCCCCGCCCCGCCAGCCCCCAGCTTTGCTGCCCCTCTATAACAGCCCCATTAAATCTAACCCATGGTCTAAGCCAGAAGTCTGGGTTTTCGTCAGCCCCTACTCTCGAAGCCATCCATACCCAGCTCTTGCCCTTAAGATAAATCTCACAGTTCCACTCTGGATTCACATTTCCATGACCTGACTCCTGGTACAGCTCCAATCTCCCCTCACTCTCCACACTCACCCTCCATTTCATTCATTCCAGACTGCTGATCCTAAAACCCGCCCTGCCTGTTGTTCATGACTTTGTACTTTGGTGGATGCTGTTCTCTTTGTCTTGAATGCCATTCACACCTTCTCTGTCCCCCGTGTTCATCTGGGAAACTCCTCCAATTCTAAGTTTTCCCCAAAATATCCACAACACAGCCTCCCTTCTCTAGACCACAGAATCTCATATTCAGCTATTCACCATTCATTTGACTAATATTAAGCACCCACTGTGATCAATGCCTTTGGCACTTCTGGGTTGGATATACACTGTTTTGTATTTGTTTGTCTTCCTCTCTGGGTCAAGAACATTGTTCATATCTGAAGCCTTTCGGCAGATATCCAGTTACCATTTCTTAAAGAAGCGGAAATGCAGACATAGAGGGAAAAGAAAGCCCAGAAAAGACCTTTGAAGGAAAACCCTGGACCTAGAAAGGGAGAAAAATTTGCCTAATGAGGCACATGGAAAGTCTGGCCCCTACTCTCTGACAGTGGAAGAATTGCTCAGTTCGGTACCGAGGGATTCCTACAGTTCATCAGCCCCTCTGAAAGGAAAAAAACATCTCTCCCGTCAGAATTTTCTCCCACTGTACCTTCCAGAGCTTCCATCCCCGAACTTCAGTACTTTTTGATGCAAGCAATAACAACACCCACAACAAATCAATCAGGCCCTCTGAGATCAGCAGGGCTGAAAAGGGGTCATCAGCCCCCATCTTTGGACTTGGAGCGAGAACACTCCTCCGGAACACCGTGTTCCAACAAGCTGAAACTAGGGGCCTCCCACTTGTTCTGTGGACAACTCATCCATCCTTCAGAAGACTGTGCAGGAGGGAAGCGTGGGTTAGAGTGTCAGAGAGAGAGCTCCGGGAAGGCCAAATTAGCCCAGGGATATCAGCGGTTGGAAAGGAAGAGGCTGTTGCTAGGTCACCAGCAGGTACCCCACCCCCTCCTCAGGGTGTACTGCCTGCTGGAGAGAAGCTGGGAGCGTCTTCAGAGAATGCACGTGCTCCCCAAACCAGGCCCTGGAGAGG